>APFE030558092.1:17883-57937 GCA_000404065.3 Pinus taeda | reverse complement strand
TAATGATTTCTATATAATATGTTAATATTTTCTTATCTTCCAATTATTTATTATAATTCAATTTTTTCTTAAATTTCCATGTGATAATATTTTCACTGGTATTAATATTTTGCAAGATAATATTTCCCCTCTTAAATTGTAAATAACTTTAATGATTTCTATATAATATGTTAATATTTTCTTATCTTCCAATTATTTATTATAATTCAATTTTTTCTTAAATTTCCATGTAATAATATTTTTACTGATATTAATATTTTGCAAGATAATATTTCTCCTCTTAAATTGTAAATGAATTTAAAACTCTTTACTTTTCATATATATAAATAAGATAGTTTTTCACTAATCATGAATGTTGAAAGACGCATTATGATCAATGATGCTATTGTAGCTAGCAGTGAATGTCATTATTTATTCAATTAGAAAAGAGGAAAAAAATCCACAAAATATTAGCTTAAACATTTTGAATGTATATATATTATTTTTCATTTATGTTTATAAAAACATAAATTTATTTTTGTTTAATAGTAACTTTTAACCTTCCAATTTCAGATGTAACTATGAAATGCATGTTCAACCTAGATTAATATTATGTTAAAAGCTGAGTATCTAGCATGATGTCTAGAATGTCAGCAGATCAAGGCGGAGCATTTGCATCCAGCAGGGCTGCTACAACCCTTACCCATTCCGGAATGGAAATGGGAGACTATCTCCATGGATTTTATAACTGGATTGCCTCGGACGAAGAAGAATAATGATTCCATTATGGTGGTAGTGGATAAATTGAGTAAGGCAACACACTTCATACTTGTGCAATCAACATATAAGGCTGTGGAAATTGCTCATATTTTCATGCAAAATATATTCAAATTGCATGGACTTCCGAAGGTAATCATCTCTGACCGTGATGTTAAGTTTACATCAGCCTTTTGGCAGACACTATTTGCTGAACTGGGAACGCAGCTGAACTTTAGCACAGCCTATCATCCCCAAACAGATGGTCAAACGGAGCGAGTGAATCAGGTTGTGGAGGACATGCTGAGAGCATGCGTTATGATGAAGCCAACCCAATGGGAAGAATATCTCCACCTGGTCGAATTTGCATATAATAATGGGTATCACTCCTCAACTCAGTTGAGTCCTTTTGAGGTCATGTATGGGCGGAAGTGCCGCACACCCTCAAGTTGGGGTGGACTTGAGGACAAGTTACGAATTGGTCCTGAAATGCTCAAGGAAATGGAAGAAACGGTAAAAAGGGTGCGTACCAACTTAAAAGCCGCTCAGGATAGACAGAAAAGTTTTGCTGATCGAAAAAGAAGGTTCAAGGAATTCCAAGTTGGGGATCATGTGTTTGTTAGAATCCAACCCAGAAGAAGTACCTTGCAGTGGAGCGGATGTGCCAAACTTGCACCCCGCTATTTTGGACCTTTTCAAATCTTGGCAAGGGTGGGGCCGGTAGCTTATCAACTCGCTCTACCAGGCCATATTAGGACCCATAATGTCTTTCACGTTTCCGTATTGAAACAATACGTATACGATCCTAAACATGTAATTCAATGGCAGAATGTTCGGGTAAGAATTAATCTGGCCACTCTAGATAAGTTTTGTTCCTGAACAAGAAAATAACTTAATCTATTGCTGATTGCAGGTCGAACCGGAAGGCAAGGTTCTAGTCGAACCACTGACCATTCTCGACCGGAGAGAAGTGCAGCTGCGGAAACGAGTTATTTCCCAAGCTAAGGTGCAGTGGCAACATTATGGGCCTGAAGAGTCCACTTGGGAGGATGAAGAACTCCTTAGAGAAGCTTACCCGAATTTGTTTAAGGGTGACAGACATCGGGACGATGTCCAATCACAGGAGGGGGAGATGTAATGACCCCAGGATATGTAATTGTGAAAGTTTACTGTGGTAAAAGACAATAATACAGTTGTTGTTATGTTTTAAACAAAACTATGAAAAACTATTTCTTTTAATTAAAGTAATTTAAATATTCCATGAAATGCTGGCAGCCTCTAAGAGGTGAATTTTAAAGAAAAAGATCAGTTGTGATAACTGATGGTAACTACCCTCCAAAACAGGAAAAGTCCTGACTGAGGGAGGAGGTTCTGTGCTGTGAAGACAGACAGAAGAAATTCTTTTCCAAGAACAGGAAAAAGGGAAAAGAGAAGAAAAAGAGAATTGGTTAAGTCTGGTTAGGACCAGATAACCAGGCATAGAGAGTGCACACATCCTGTTGAGGGCTGGAGGCCTGCAGGATGGCTCGGGGGGAGAATTCCGTCTAAGGATGGGTCTCATGGCTGGGTGGAAGAGCATACACAAGCACAGGTGACCTGCTTGAGAAATCATTTTTGTTACTGGCGAACCAGGTACGGTTTCAACTGCAGAGTCTCTATTTGAATGTGAATATACAGTGAATGTACAGTAGTCAAACAGGAAGCAAGTTCTTTCCTAGTTACTGTTATAATGTGAGGAAACTGTATAGATATGGTTGCAGTTAAAAGACAGGTTATTATAAACCTAGATTGACTGTAGATAAAGCTACATAGAAAAATATAGTAAAACTGGTTATAGGAACCAGGAAAGGTAACCAAGAAACTGGTTATCGAATGACGGGCAGAGTATAAGCTCGTGCAGAAGATTGAGTCAATGTTTAAAACCACATATCTTGATAAATGATCATATAAAAATCTGAGTGTGTCGACAGAGTGAGAATTAAATCTCTGAGTCCGAATAGGCGAGCACTAACAGAAGTCAGATGCTATCTTGCTGACGGAGGAGAGTTAAACCCTCGGTTGTTATTACAACTGTCTAACGAAAAACGAAAATACACCAAAGAATACCAGACGGATAGCGTTAATTTGATAGCTGTACAAAACAATAAATGAGATTATTATGTCATTTCAACAAACCATAGTCTCAAGAATATAGTGTTAGCGAGCACGGTAACACGAAGCCAACTCCGTCGAGCGACAAACTAGAGGGGCATATGTTCATGTAATGTATATGGAACCCTGTGCATATAAGTCGAGAAAGGGAAATATATTTATTGCATCCGAAATCCTGTGTATGAAACTGAGGTGGAAAATATATTCATATATACATATAAACCTGTGCATGCAAGCGAAAGAAGTATGCTTACATATATAAGATAAATCGAGTATACAATGCAATGAAAACCTTAAACATACATGTGAGGTGCGATATTATCCATAGCGGAAGGAAAGAACAAAATATCGTTATGGCTAACCATTCTGGATCATACAATATATATAATGCTATCTAGTGAGCCGAGAGCACGCTATTCAAACATTATTGTATAAACAACAGAATTATTACTAATCAATCCTAGCCAGTAAGACAGATGCATAAGAATACAGAGCAACGGCATGGGCAACCATTATAATCTGAGTCATATACGAAGATGCGGATATAAAGAAATGCACAATCTAGCACTTGATAGCATAAGTCCTTGCACCGTTGGAAAAACGATAAGAGAGAACAGAGTATATGTACATATTCATGGATACATAAAATGTGGACTGCCCTGAGGGCACAGATAGAGCCACCGACATAAAGCTATAAGTTTATACACAGTTCAATACCTGAGTGAAAAAAAAAAACCTTGAACGAATTACAGAAGTTTACTTAAAAAGAACCAAACCCTCATTCAAGGTCCAGATTCATGAGCTGGGTCTGCGCATCACAGCTAGACCTGAAACCCATAGTTAAGAACAGAAATGACAAATCATAATCAGAGTATGCCACAAGGGGCAGCCGTGTGACCAAGCAAGAAACCTTAAAATACATGCAAGCGAACTATGTGAGTTCCGCCGTGCTCACTAACAAATCTGGCGGGTATGGACTCGACCAGTCTTAAAGGAGGAAGCAAATACAAGTCTTGAGGGCTCTCTGAGGAGTATACCTCAGCCGGTGCAGCAATAAGGCCCTCATGGAGTGGCAGTCTGCAACCATAACCTAGATAACCTTAAACCCTAAGGCGGAGAAGCTTATATAAAGGAACAGAGACAAGGTTTGAGCTTACCTGTAGCCGCTGCGAGGGGAAGCTGTCATGCACAGCTGCTTGACATTATCCATGGAGTCGCATCATCAGTTGCGTGCCTAGGAGCCAAAAAACATTAAGAACTGTAAGGACTCGTATGAAGATAAATTAACTGTAAGACTGAAGATTTCATAACCAATAAGTTTACCGTAAATACACAGGGAACATAGAACCAAAACATTACCTGTGTAATATTGAACACGGCCACTGCATAGCTCCGAAGTGGATACAGTCCATGAGAGTATAGTTGGTAAGATAGACCAGAGGCGAGGTGCCGAGACAGAGCCGGAAGCAAACGAAACAATAAACCCTGTGACCGCGTTGCCAATGCTTTCGTAATGCCGTAAACCCTGGATTGGATCTCCACCTTTCGATCCATGGGGGTAATCCTGACCATTCATACAAGGCGGAAAGGTCAGGCGTGAGGGCCGAGAACTCCCTAATCGATGCATCACATGGCCAAAGGAGTTCAGCAATGCCACCTCGCACTATAAGGACGGGTGCCATTAAGATAGAGATGTGCTGGCGCCTGCAGGAACTACAGCAGGACCACCAGCGCCTGCACTTCATTAAATACGCACAGCTGAGGTGGACTTACAGCTAAGCTCCACCGAAAGGTCAAAGGATTACACCAAGAACCATGACAAATATATGTTGCATGGCATTAAGCATGTCAACCTTGGTTACCATGAATACTTAACAAAGAGTTAATAAAGCGTTGAATGTGTGGTGTAGTAATTATATATATATGGTATATATGATAAATCCATGGGAGCAAATATGCATCAAACATTCTAGTTGTATTAAGAATAGCGTAAGATGAATAGTTATGTTAGCATGCAGTAATTTTTTTTTTTTTTTTATGTATGTGGTGGAAATGTGACAAACTAGTTTGAAAAGACTTGTGTCTAAACCAATTAAACACAATTCACATAAAACAAGCAGGGAGTTTATTTTCACTATTAAATTTTAATTTTTTTAAATAAAAATAATGAATAAAATCAACTTTATCAAATCATTTAAAAAAACATGTTATTATCTTAGATAAATATTTAAAAAAACATGTTATTATCTTAGATAAATGTTATAACTAGGGTTACTTCAACCTCATAACCTTACTCATATACTCATAACTTTGTTATAACTAGAGTTGCTTTGACCTCGTAACCTCAAATACTTGGCACCCTTTCTCCTTTCACTCCCAAAAAAAAGGAAAAGAATTGATATTCCGGGCAGAATGCGTTTTGATCTTGAGTAATACGGGCAAACTGCAGGGTAGAGAAAGCTGGTTTTGTCAGCGATGCAAACAAACTCTATACTAATACTTTGTATATGGGGTATATATTTTTGAATTTTGAAATCATTTCTAAGTGTTAGTATGGAAAATATATTATAAGGTTATATTAGATCAGGTAATTTAAATATTGAGATTGAGTTAAATTACATTAAAAAAAAAATGAATAATAATAAAAAGAGAATTTATAAAAAAAATATATTTATCATATTTATTTAATTTTAAATCAGTTTAATTTTATTTAATTTCAGATTTATTAGATTTTATTTAAATTATTTTGCCTTTAAAAAGGAAGTTTATATTTTTGGAGATTTGATTTATCTCATAAATCTTGAGATTTGATTCATTTTGTTGGATAGATCATCATATTTGATTTATCTGTGTTTGATAGATTATGAGTTAAGATGGATTTGGTGTTTATAATTACATTTACTAATTATATTTATTAATTTTTAAATCACTCTAATTTTATCTTAACTCCAGATTTATCAAGATTTTGTTCAAACTTTTGCATTCAAAAAAGAAATCGGCACCTGCTAAAAGAGCAGGCTTTCACACCTACTAAATACTACTAGACACTGAGTATTAACTAATTTACTTATGTCCACTAAAAACTACCTATCAATCAAACAAAAACAAATTTAAAACATACTCCAAGCAAATAGCTATTACTCGAAATATTTAGTTACCATCCAGAAATTTACTCCCGGCAATCTATTTACTGAGTAAAGTTTGTCAGGGTAAGTGCCCCTTCGCACTATGGAGAGATCAGTGCAGTGGAGGTGAATATATTATGTATGAATGGAGGTGACAGCAGGAAAAAGGCAGTGAGAGTAGCAGAAAAGGCTGTAAAAATTTATCAAATAACGAAGTCCCTGCAGAATGCAGATGTATGTATAACTGTAACTCAAAAGTGAAACCAAAGACGTGCGAGCTCTGAACTATTTATTGAGACGAGTAAGACGAGTTCAAGCACTCATACGATTTATTGAGTGAATGCAACTGCGCGTTGCGTACTTTTCTCTTAACAGAATGGGTTCCAGAAGTCAGCACTTTCTGTTTCGTGCAGGGTGCTACCTGTCACAATCCCGAGCACAGTAAGCGGCCGTTTTGTTCATCAACAACTTGTGTGAAAGAGCATATTTCAAAAATTCAATGGAATTGTAACTATGGGTTAATAATATATATCCAGGTTTATTGGAAGTGTAAATATGGGTTAATAATATATATCTAAGGTTGTTGGGAGGGTTTAATGATTAATGATAATTTCAGCATCTGCAGTCACATGACATGATTATGTTGAAAAATCTTGAAAAGGGTTTTATATAGGGCTTTCATAAACAGTGTTTTTTCAGTACTGAGACAAAGAAATTATATAATTGGAAAACAATAAAGTGTTTAATTTATTTATATTTATATATTGTAAATATACTTTAAATTAGTCTATTTTAATTTTAGATTTTATCAGATTAAATTATTTTTATTATTTTAAAAGAGGTTTATATACTAGGTTGGAGAATGTCTCTCAATACAATAGGAATTATTTTACGACCGTCAAGTTTTCAATTCTAAATTATAATTTAAATAAAATTCTAAATTATAATTTAAATAAAAGTATAAGTGTATATAAAATTGATTTAAGTGGTTTTTATTTATTAATTTTAATTACAATAAATAAAATAATAATTATTTTATTTGAAAAATAAAATAAGAATCTCATTGCTAAAAATTGAATAATTGAGGCACTTGAACCCTAAACACCAAGATATCCATGTCCCCAAAACTTAAGGATCAAAAGAAGATGAAAAATGAGGACTCATAAAAGTGGGAGTGGATTTGATGATCTCTCAGTGAGGGGCCACGAGAACCAACACCCTTTTGGAGAGCAAGTCACTCTTACTATTATTTTCGTTATGGATTGGTTGGATTTGTATATCTTCAAAGAACTTTTGTAGTTGTCAAACCCTTTTTTTCCAAGGTAAAAGGTGAAAATGGTTGATCCTTGCACCTTTTAGCAAGTCAATGACTACACAAGAATTGCCAAAAACTTGCAAACTCTTTATATTGTGTTGTTGAGGAAAATGTAGTGTGTACCATCAAGCCACTAATGTTAGAAACACTGAGAGGGGGGTTGAATTCGTATTTCGATCAATAATTATTTTCACTTTTCTTTTATTATGTTGATGAACAACTAAGTTAAGAATTGTTGGATAACATATATAAATTGTGAGCAATATATCAAAACATATAAACATAAAGCACATCAATGGATCAACAAGCACATCATCACATAGGAACACTTGATATTAGTTGGAAAACCCAACTCGAAAAAACCATTGATATTGTTGTCTTTGTCTTCTTCTTCTTATTATAAAGAAGATATGCTATTGCGTCTGGCACAAGCACATGTTTTTACTAATGCGCAGGCTCCTACCCGCTAGAGGCCGCTACCTCCAATAAATTCTCCAACTACTACTCAAAGGAAGCCACCATTCCCTGATCTAGTTCTTCGACCACCACTAGAAGGAAGCTACAACTCCCTTACTGAAGGCTCCAACCCTCAAAATCTTTGTGGACCTCGTTTTAAAATCCTTCACATTGAATCCACCTGACTCAAACACAAATCCTATAGGCCATGTTTCATACAATTTTCAAACTAGACCCACATATAACATTTTGCTCAATACATATTTTACCTTTGTATAACTGTCAACACAAACTCTTTTTGTGATAACCAAATCAACTATTAGCAAGCCATAGTTGCATACATCATTAATCAATCAAATTATCTACTCACATATGTTATACTCAGGCCTATTGCAAGATAAATGTCCATGAACCATCAACAACATGTAATTACAAAAAACCTCTCTCTTAGCCAGGACATCAATGCCAAACCCTAATCAAATCCAACAACATTATAATGACAACATCTATCGCTCTAACCAACATTTTGACTTCACAAAAACTCATCAAGACCATATATATGCAAAATCCTAAAGGCAATATACTCCTAACATTGACCTTTCACCATACAAGACATAACATCATTTTAGCAGTATTCAACGTGTAGTATAGCCAAATTACAATGCTTCTCAGTATGCAATACTTCATCATCACAACATATAATTTTCAACTTCACCTAGCAACACACATAACAAGAAGTTATTGTTACCAACTTTCATACTATCACAAATCCCTAGCTCATCATAATTTCTTATAACATATTAGGTAGCATCATAAGTAATATTTCTACCATCAAACTCTTTTCAGCATAATCATTTCAACCTCAATCATAATACTAGGTAGTATACATCATAATAACTTAATGCATCTAAACCACACAAAACTTCCCCTGAAATAAACACCATAACATGCAAACCCTGCAACAACTACTACAAGGAAAAATCCATGTGCTTTAACATACATGAAAACTTTAAGCATTATTATACTCGACATGGAAAATTATCAAGGGTCAAGCAACAACATTACATACTAGAAAACTCTATCCATATCATGGTGTATAAGACAACAATCTATGAATGTAAAACTATGTCATATTGCACCTTTGCTCAAAGTAATACAACCAAACCCCAATGACAAAACTCTTCCACATACAAGATTTCATGGACATTTCTGTAATGATACATGATTCAATAAATAATCAACGTACTACAAAATTATTAACCAATCACTCTGGCAAATAGAAACATCATCATGGACATTTTACAAACATAAGGTGTTAATAAATAGTAAAATATTTTCTCTGCAATAAATAATAATGGTCCTTAAAGCTCCATCGTTGTAATATTTATCTAAAAACTAGAGAGAATAAAACTTGTAACAAAATCCTTTATTCAACTATAAAGGCTTGTGAGATATAAGTTACAATTTATCATATAAAAATGAAAATTTCCACATAAACTTATCACTTAAGATGTATAGAAAAGAACTTATTCAAAAAATGAACAAGTAGAAACATGAAGCATCAAGACAAAGATGATAATGAATTTCACCCATTCAACTCTTCCACTAGGCTACATCTTTGGATTCACCTCCAAAGGTCAAATCACTTTATTGTCTTCTTCAAAAGAGGCTGAATGTACACAATTCTTTACAGAAAGGACTAACTCCCAAAACTTCCTACTACTACCAAATAGCTTTCAAGGCCAACACACAACATACATTTCTTCAAAAGACCTCATAAAAACCTCCTCTCTTGAGCTCTCAAGGCCCTCTAAACAAGACTCCCTCTCCAAAAACTCTCTCAAAACAAGATCCCCCTTTCAAAGAGTACATAAGAGGGATTTATAGCTTTCAAAGATCCCTAAACAAAGGAAAGGATATCTCCTTAGATCCTTTTTCCAATGAGAGAATAACTCTCAAATCCATTAAAAGAGGATATGTGAGATTTTTTAGGACAAAATATCTCAACTCCACCAAACTTAGACCTTATCCAAAGCTCAAGGGATATGAGCAAATCCAATGAGGCTCTCAACTCTAACTTGAATTTAGAAATTGATATTTGAGGAAGATTATCTCATAAATCAATTTCTATTTTACAATTTAAAAATGAATAAGACATGAACACAACCACACGAAGCTCAAGCACTTTACATTCAAAATTAAAATACTCATAACCTAGGGTTCAATGAACTTTTCCTTTGGCATGATAAACTTTGGAGAACTGTGTCAATATCCTCCTTGACCATACCTCCCCAGGGAGGAAAGCTTTTGTTCCACAGAAAGCTTAAGGAAAATGATTCAAGGAGTTGAAATTGATTCTGGTATCAAGACATTTATTTTCTTCAAAATTAGGTACAATTCAATTACAGAGACAAAGAATCCACTCTTCCTGCTTACAAGTTGCTCAAACTATGACCTGCAAATCTACCCTTTGTTTGGAACATGCTTTATCATAACTCCCAAGATAAGTTTGTTCACATGCCTCATATACAACTTTGTGAGGCTCTGGTACTACATCATCACTTCTTTCCACTTAGAGCATATCAAATGAGGAATTTTATTATATCAAGAGAGAAGTAAAAGACGATATTATAAAGCCTCACTACACCAGTCTAACCCCGGTTTTTATAAACACCAATTAATGTCGCAATCATTTATGAAACACAAAAACAAAATATAAGCAAGCAACTACCCCTACTCCAAAAAAGACTAGCTTCGAGTCACAAATATTAATGCCTGACTTCCAAGCAAATACCAAATGTTTTCAAGAAGAAATATGTCTTGTAAGCGGCCCAGAAAAATATAACAATCACCAATGCTAAGTAGCTGCCAATAATGACCCCAATGGAAAAAATATCTGCTATTTTATGAACGGTGGAAAGTCAAACTTCCATATTAATGCTAAAATCATCGAAGCTATTATATACTGCATATAAAGTGTAACTCTTCATTTGCTGGAAAATTGCACAACTTGTCAATAGCCCACACATGTTCTATTAATGTCGCCAGCAGCTCTATGTCCAATGTTGTTTCACACAACTACACACTCTTTTTTGAACCTCATTTTCGTTGGCTGACTGGGGAGTTCATTGCTGTAGTTTGCACAAATTTTTTGCTAAAATCGTGGCCAACCTAAACCACCACTCATCAAACATTGATCGTTAATATTTTTTTTAGTACTCCACGACCTCCCACAAATTTTTGTATACAAAAATAAGGTCTGATGGCATCTTGTAGAAATTGATATTCACATAGATATTCAAGTCTTTGGATTTGGTCTTAGTTTTGCAATGAAAAATAGCCTCTTGCAGAATCCCCTAAAGACCCACTTCATTTTTTGGATTCGATACCCCGACAAATAACACGTTACAAAACATGGTACCTGGAAACTGTGTTAGGTCTTTTTAGGCTTGAACCATCCTTTGCTATGGAAATAGTTTTGCGCGCAGGTACAGTAGGTTCATTCATCACAACGACTCAATAAAATTAGTCACAATATGATAGTTTCATTGAATCGAGAAGGCTTGTTATATCCATGTCACTCATATAATGCATGACAAATAAAATAGAGACTAAATTGATTTAGCACAGGTGATCAGGTGCTCAAAAAATAGCTCAAAATTCAAAGTTATCGGAACGGTGTGGAACCTGGATGACCACATAGTGCTCATCATCCTGAATCCGTCACAACTCATTTTTCACGAAACAAACATCGTATACTCCCAAAATCATGTTCTGTTCACTTTCCTTGCAAGCGATGTTTTGTAAAAAATTGACAGCATAGTCAGAAGTTTGTACTGTTGACATGGCGTTGACTGTGAAGTTATATGTGGCAGGTTTGACTGGTCAACGAGCTTAGCGAATCGTATTGTGCCAAGTGGCACATTCTCATTCGTGCGATTTGGTGATTTGTGATTGGGTGGTTGGTGGCCAACCACATGCTAACATGTGGCCCAGCCTACCATGTGGCAGCCAGGGGGCCACCAAAATATTGGGTTGAGTTCCAGGCAGCAATGGTGGGGGTCGAACCCGCAACCACCATACAACGAGCATAGCAATCCACCAACTCACCATCATATAAGTCTTAAACATATATGTTCTCGACTCTTATTTAAATTTTATAAACGTGTCATTTCAGGGGAGGAGCCAAACCATGGGGGGCTGGCCCTTAGTCATGCCACCGTCATACGACCACCAATGGAGTAGCGTGGGGTGCCCAACTAGCGAGGTGGGTCGTTGGCCTTAGCCCTAGGCACGTGGCTCCCATATGGCCATAATTTTCAGAATTAAGGTGTTGGAGGCTAATTAAATCGTTCGATAAGTTCACCTAAAAATTGGCAAAATTGTCACTCCATTAGCATGTTTTGGGGAAAATTTGTAGGATGGTGCCAAAATTTGGGGAATTTGTAGTGCGATTAGCAAAAAAATTGGAAAAGTCATAACTTCTTCAGTTTTTTTACCAAATCAGGAGTAGAAAGAGGCTACACAGACATTTTGGGGCATTTTGGAGCCATTGGAATAGGTTTTAGAGATTTTTTAGCATCATAAATTGATATATTCACACTTTTTAGCATAATAGAGAGGGTCAAGCCATTGAAATTTTGACCAAGGGACGTAGCCTAGGAGGGGTGAACTCCTTCATCATGTGTTGTTGTGATATTGTTTATGGTGATGTTTATATCTATTATATGTTGTTGTTCAATCATTTGTTTATGCTAATTTGCATATAAAAATTACATAAAAGTAATAAAAACCTCATGTTTAAACTTACAATTAACCTCATGAATCCTTAAGCACATTTACATATTCTGAAAAGGAATTTAATACAACAAACTAATTATCCCAATTAGATCAAGTTTGGTATCGGAGCTCCTGGTTTTATTTGTGCAAGAAGGATTTAATTGTTTGCAATTGAATGTCATGCTTATAAGGTTGAAGCTCAAGAGAGGAGAAGGGAAGCTAGTTGAAAGCCTTGAAGTTGGGTCAAGGAAAAGGAGTGCAAGGCTGCCACAATCTCCACCACCATTTCTTCCTCAAGTTACAGTCGAGAATTCCTCAAGGAGAGCCTACAAACATGACAAAGGATGAGAAGGTATTGAGGAAGGTTTTCTTTGATATGACAGAGATGGTGAATGTCCTCTATGAAGGGAGGAATACTAGACTGTAGGGTGAAAGCTCTAAGCCTCCCAAAGGAGAAGGTTCTTCAGGAGGAGGAGGTCATCAAAATGGAGGTAAAACTCAACCCTCTCCACCATTTTCTTCATCTTCTTCTTCACAAGCATCTTCACCCTCTTCCACTAATACAACCCTTACTAATACTCATCAACATACCTCAAAAGGAACTAGTAAATCACCCCTGTTAAAAATTGATGTTAAATTTGAATTACCCATGTATAATGGTGAAGTGAATGCAAAGAAGCTTGAAAATTGGGTTCATGAGTTGGAGGTCTATAGAAAAATCCAAAACCTTCAAGAGCATGACATAAAGATTCAGCTAGCTTCCTTGAGGTTGGAGGGTGCAACACTAGTATGGTGGGAATCAAAGACACAAGAAGAGATATAAAAAAACATGGTAAGATTTCAATTTCTTCATCTTATTTCATTGTTATAATTAAAAGACAATTCTACCCTCTAGCATATATGCAGAAAGTCATCATGAATTGGTAGACCTTTAGACAACTTAAAGGTCAAAATGTGCAATATCACACCCAAGAATTCAGAAAAAGGTCTGCAATGTTAGGTGTAGATTTGCAATCACAAGATAGGTTGTTGAAGTACATAGGGGGATTACACAGTTTTTCTTAGGCATAATATTGTTATGTTTAATCCCAACAATTTAGATGAGGTACCTGTGCAAGCCACTCATCTTGAGGCAATATGGAAAAATACTCCAGAAGAGGATAGTAAAACCCATTTAAGGGTAAAGGAAAAGAAAAGGGTTTCAAAGGAATGGGAAAGAAAAATGCATCCATTAAGAAGGAAGGAGAGAAATTAGTATGCAAGCATTGTTCCAAAGAGGGTCATGATGAAGCTTATTGTTGGAAGCTTCATCATGAAATGAAACCAAATAAATTCAACAGCAAGGGAAAACAAAAGACAAATGCAACCACTCAACGGGGTTTGGGATCCGATTCGGGTGATGAAACTAAAATTATAGCCATGGGTATGAAGGGAAAAAAATCCATTGCTAGCATTAGTACTTCAAATTTACACAATGAAACTCCAAATGAAAAGAAGAGGATAGAACTTTTTCACATAAGGGTGATCTCAAAACATAGAAAAATTGATACTCTTTTTTATAGTGGCTCTCAAGCCAATCTCATCTCTTACAATATTGTCAAATGTTTAAACTTGGAAGCCATTCCACATCGTAAGCCATATCCATTCAGATGGGTGTGTGACAATGCACAATTGCAAGTAACTAGAAAGTGTAAACTAAAATTCACAATTACTGCAAATTTCATAGATGAAGTGGAGCTTGATGTTGTGCCATTAAACATATGTGATATAGTTTTTGGAAACCCGTATCTCTATGACAGAAAACATATCTTCCATAGACATGAAAACAAATACCATTTGTTCAAAGATGGAGTAGAATACATTGTGAGATCTCATAGCAAGAAACTAAAACTTTCACTTGTTAATGCAGGGCAGATGAAAACACTAGTGAATTTAAGCAAGAATTGTGTGCTTCTAATGATCAAACCCAAGAATGATGTTGATAATGAAGCTTTTCAAGGTTGTGACTCAAGATTGAAATTTGAATTGGTTGATGTTGTTAACCAATATGATGAGATGTTTTAGGAGCCAAAAGGATTTCCTCCCAAGAGAGGAATCCAACATGACATATAGTTGCAGCAAGATAGTCCTCATCCTAACATTGGCATGTACAAGATGTTAGTGATGGAAAGTGAAGAAATTAAAAAGAAAATTCAAGAATTGTTGGATAAAGGGATCATTAGACCAAGTTCTTTTTCATGTGGTTCACCTATTGTTTTGGTGCCAAAGAAGGATGGAACATGGCACATGTGTGTGGACTTCTATGCATTGAACATGATTACAGTAAAGAATCATTACCAACTACCTAGAATAGATGATTTACTTGATCAATTGAAAGATGCAAAGAATTTTACTAAGTTGAACTTAAGGAGTGCCTGCCATTAAATTAGAATTGCTGAAGGAGACATTTGGAAGACAACATTCAAAACAAAACAAGGTTTGCTTGAATGGCTAGTTATGCCTTTTGGTTTATGTAATGCTCCTGCTACCTTCATGCATGTGATGAATGATGTATTGAGGCCATTTCTTGATGAGTTTGTTATAGTCTACTTAGATGACATCTTAATTTTAAGTAAATCTCGTGATGAACATGTCATGCATGTGAGAAAAGTACTTGATGTCTTAAAGAAAGAACAGTTGTATTTAAATATGTCAAAGTGTGAGTTTGGAAAAACTTCTTTAGTTTACTTGGGTCATATTGTTGGAGGAGGTGAGTCGAAAATAGATCCCTCCAAGGTTGATGTTATTTTGAATTGGCCAAGGCCCAATATAGTTACCAAGTGGGGAGGCAAACAGCAAAAGGCCTTGGATGCATTGAAGGAAAAGATCAGTTCAGCTCCCATAATTGCACTTCCAGACTTGAGACAGTCATCTGAGATCTAGACTGATGCTAGTGACTATGCCATGGGTGGAGTCCTCATGCAACATGGTAAGCCTATATGTTTTCATTTAAAAACTTTCAATGGTGCAGTGATTAATTATCCTACATATCACAAGGAATTGTATGCATTGGTGCAAAGTGTGAAAAAGTGGAAACACTACTTGATGGGTAATGAAACAATTATTTACATTGATCATCATCCCATTACAATGCTTGCAATCTAAATCTAAGTTGCAGCAATCAAGGCACTTCTGATGGATGGGTTTTTGATCCAAGTCCAGGTGTGACAAAGGACCTTTCCAAGACCTTTTACTTTCGTGATGTGTTAAATTGCATTTTTAAAAAAACATAAATGAATACTTATGCATGTTGTAAAGAAGAGGAACATGACAATCATCAGCAACATAAAACTCAAAGACGTTGATAACGGAGTTCGTCCAGGAGGGACTACGTCTCTGGGCCCAGTGTCAAGATGATGTAGGTTGCTACATCAAGTGTTATCAATAGTGGTGATGTACATAGAGGTGATGTCAGTATCATACAAGGAAAATGCCCTCACGCAGGAGTGGTGACAAGAGATGTTCCACTACAGGAACTCTCATTCAAAAAGGACTCTTATCAGTATGACATAAACTCATGCATGATGATAATGAACATCCTGCCAACATAGCATAAAAGGGATTTCAGTGCAATCATACATGACAAAAACATGAGTATCCCACCAACATACAACAAAGAGATCTCAAGTAAAACATGACGAATCATGACAACAAGTACATCACACAAATGATTCCGCATCACATCAAGCAGGAATCATGAAGACAAGTAAGAAACAAGATCCCTCATCAATATCAAATAGGGATCTGTGCAGCACAATGCATAGCAAAAGAAGTACATGAACACACTGCATATACCTCACATCCAGGGGCCATCTGAAGAAGAGGATGTCAAACTGTTGAAGTTGTTCATACCATTAATCTCGTTGCGTTGAATCTCATGGCATTGGTTGCTTGCACATGAAAGCTGACACTTGCACTCCACCTAGAAAAGTGGCCAAAAAATGAAATGAGAAAATGGAAAATCTAAACACACCATCATATTTGTGGCATCGAATAGTGAAAAATCGACTGTCAAATTTATGAATACTGGGAAAGTGAAAATCTAGGACTTAAGGAATGTTTTAGATTCTCCCTAGATTCTTCAAAGATTCCCTCCTCTAGGTCCTCTACAAATCGGTTTCTCAAATCAGGAAACTAACTATGCCATTAGGTTCGTGTCGCCAAGAGGTGTAATATCAACATAAAATTTGTCAAAATCTGACAAAGTGAAAATTTGGCCCTCTTGCAAAATCTACCTTGAACTACGTGTGCTCCCTCATATGCTTGGGTGCACTAATAAAAAGCGTTTAAATAATAAATAGTGGGCGAAAATCACAAGAATTCCATTTGGTGAGTTGGCTTACGATCAGTTCCTTATGGAGGAGGTCAGGTGGTCAAACCTCACCTCTTCCTTTTTTTATATACCAAAATCTTTAATTAAAAAAAAAGAGGTTGGTGGGTGGAAGGTTGGGTCTGCACCCCAAGGGCTAGCCCACCTTTCACGCACCGTTTTCAAATTTTTCATGGGAGGGGACGAGGGTACTGACCCACCCCTCCACATATATATATGTTGTAGTTTTGGGGTGGCGGGGTTGGTGGCCCCCCACCCTTTAAAAAAAAAAATGTTAAATAAAACAGCCCAGCCCTTTTTGAAAATTTGGATTTTCACTGAAGGAGTCATTTTAACCAGGCGATAATTTCACTCAGAATCTGTCCGGAGTTGGCTGGATTCCGTCTGCCTGAAAATTCCAAATTGTGTCTTCATTAATCTTTCCTAGTCAGCAAAATTCAACCCAACTTTGACTGCCTCTATCTTCCTCATCCGGACATGGATTGATGAACTATTCACACCACTGCGATCACGACGATGAGACCTTTAACATGAACCCAGTTTGAGCATAATCCAAACACTTTTATTTTTTAGCTTTCATAAGCCCTCTTATTGATGCAGGCCTAACCCGCATAAACCCAGAATCTCCCAGTACTGTGCATATAAAAATGCAATTCCCGTTTCATGCCAAGAAAATCCACTCATTGGCAATTTCAACTCATGCGGAAGCTTCTCTTTTTAATGGGCATTTAACAAATTTAATCATGGTTTATAGAAACCATACTTCCAATCAATTCGCTCATTCACACAATCCCAAACTTCAATCCAATGCCACTTCAATCTGAACGCCTTTCTTTCCATCAATAATCAGATTTGTTGTAGTTCCTTCCAACTTTAGAACGATACTTGAATACACATCGACTTTACACATCGACTCTGCTTCAAATTCGCACAGATTTTTAAAACCTTTCACACACAACTAATTATGAGAATTTAATACCTGATCAATGGTTTTTTTAAATTACCAATTGAACTCTCAGTAATCATTGCCTGGCAATGCACTTCAATTTCTCTAGCGTCATTCAACAATATTTGTGCACTAACATTCGATAGCATTATATCAATGGAAATAAATTCGCAATTCAACAGTGTTCAATCTACAATAATTCAACAGTTCCATATACAATTTTCAGCGCTTCCTCTTCAATTCACAATGTTTGCAGCAAAGATCTGTTGCTCCATTTTACACAGAGCGTACTCTTCCAAACCAAACTGCAATTGTAACTCTGTAATTATAAGTGTGCAACGCACATACTTTCCGTTTGGATTCATGCCCATCGATTCTTCAATATTGATCCAATTGTTATGCTACCATCGCTTATATGGGTACAAATGCACAGTGATTGTAATTACTATTTCATTCACAATTTGGCGCCTCAAAGAAACCTGCAATTCGACCACATCTATGCTTGCAGCGTCTATTATAGTTCACCCAGAATTTGATTAGATAATTGTATCCTTGAGAGTTAATTACAATACTCAACAATTCAACACCAATCGATAATAAAATTGATTCTTCTCACATTTATTCAAAAGCTATCCTATCAACCCACAGCTTGGCCATTTTCCCTAATCGAATGCCTAATTCGATTCAAAATTGTATTCAGATTTTAATCATAAATCGATAATAAAATCGATTCCCTCTCCTCTACAGAATGACATCTGAATTCACGCATTGAAATATGAATTCATAAAAACTATTTAATTATTCCAGCAAACTGAATACTCACAAGTTCATCATTCAACTCTTCACACATAAATTAATCCATACACAATTGACCAAGTTAAGGTTTAAAACTCAAACCCAACACTTTCATAAAAATGAACATACTTACAAACTTATCTTCTTGGCCAGATATTCAACTGTCGTGGCCATTACAACTTGTTGAAGGCTTACAGCCTTGCTGTTCAAGCCTACTCTCAATCCCACACTTTCTCACTCTCACAATGCCTTTTAGGCTTGATAATTTATAAAATTTAGAATGATCTAATCTAAGTTCAATCCCTTCAACTTCTCAACAAAAATCCTAAAATCACTCTTGAATCCCTAAGGATCCTCTTTCACCCATAATTAATGAAACTAATTTCTAAATTAATACTTAGAAAAATCTCTCATCCCCTTACATTCTCAACTAATCCCATACATAGAAATCCTATCCCAAATTTTGCTCCTAAACTATTTCTCTCATATCCTTTTATTTAGAAAAAGAATATTTACATAATCCTCACTTTTCATAATTATCTCCCCTGCATCAGACACCCAACCTTAAAATTAATCATGATCCCCTGATCATGTGTTCGAATCTGTGTATGCCTGGATCCCATATCTTGTGTTGTAACTTTCCACTTGCCACTGCTTCTTTCTGATGTTCTTCTCCAGGTTTCCACACTTTATGCTGCATCTCTCCATTGACTAGGCTTTCACAATCTTCTGTTGTCTTTCTTTTGCTGTTTTCCTTTTGTTTTATCGCTGCTGGCCTCTTCCAGGATACTTTCATCATCATCCGCCTCATCAGTTCAATTTATTTGTCTAACAGATTTTCTTCAGCATCTTCAATAAGACCTGTACTCACAAAACAATTGTTAGAATAAAAAACATAAGGCTTCAGTGCCCCCATAAATATTGTTGATGTTAGTGTTGTCTCATCTGCCACCATAAATGTCGCCCCACATGTTGCTCTAGCTATCACTATGGATGTTGTGGCCTCCCAAACTTCCTGTCCCTCTGCAACATTCCTTTGCTCATCGTCTGCAATTTCATCAACATGCTGCAAATTAACTCCAGCATAATCTCCATCTTCTCTTTCGACTATCTTCAGTAATTTCCGACTATCATCTTGATTGATTCTGGCAATCCAATCAAGTTTTGCAAACGTTGTAGCTTCATCTTGTACTACTGTAGCAGCTCCAAAATTTTGTCTACCAATCTTCTCTTGGCTATACAGACAAGCCAACTCTTTCTTGTCACCCACGGTAACAAGCTTCTGCATAGGAGACATGATTGTCTCATCTTCTACCTGCAACAGTTATTCTTCTTCCAAGACAATCTCAAATGATGGACTGTCTTCTACATCACCTGTAAACACAATCAAATTGTCAGCATCAAAATCACAATCAGTCACCAAGTTTTCTCTTTGCAGCTCCAAGTCTTCTTCAGGACTCAGCAAATCTTCACTTGCTTTCTCCTCAGCTTTCCCTAGCAACACTTCAGTATGTTTCTCTAAGTTCCTTCCCAACTCCTTTGTCAGCACATCAGTATGCTGATTTGTATTCACCATGAGACTATCAACTAGTCTCGCCTTCTTACCATCTATCTCCAAGATGTCTTTCTACTCTCGTTCACTGTACTGAAATCTTTCGTCTGCTGCAATCTTTCTATCATACTCTGAATTTATCAGCAAGTATTCCAACAATGCAATTTCTCTGTAACATTGATGAAGCATATCATCATCACCTGCAGTGATACATAAACTTTCAGTTTGCATATCAAAATGTTCAACAGTATCAACTGTTACTTTCCCTATCTGCGCTTCAGACTGATTCTCTTCTTCAACATCCACAAGAATTTTCTCTTGTACTGTAACAACAAAAGCATCACTGCTTTCTTTTTCAGAGTACTTATCATTTTCTGCTTCCTCTGTCTTCATTTCCTCCTGACATCTTGCTATCTCAGCATCGATCTGAACAGTCTTCAGATTCAACTCTTCTTGAAAAAACTATAAAGCTTTCTCATCTCCCTGTACTGTACCTGCAAACATACACAGCTCAATAGTTTTAAAACCACGAGACTTTTCAGTATCAACTGCTTCCTCCAATACTTCCTTCTGAACAGATCTACGTGTGGAATTTTCAAATTCCAACTCTGGCTCAAGAACTCTAAGTCCTTTCTTCAATAAGGCAATCACGCTTTGCCTCAACTTCACCTGCAATTGTCACCAAATCACTCTCTTTCCCTTCAGTGTAAAGATCCATTTTCTGTTCTGGTTTTTCTGCTCTTGCATCCATTCTTCTAGTACCTGCAATTGCACCTTTATTACTGCAATCTCTCTTTCTCGGACCTCATTAGTCATCTCACCTCTGTGGCATTCCTCTGAACCTCTTCTCTGATCCTCCATGATCATCTTCTCCATGAGTTTCTCACTCACCATGAGTTGTACTAGCCTCTGCAACAGCAATCTCTCTTGCTGCCACTTACCTCACCAAGTTCTCCTCACCCAGTCTTTTGGTAAGTACTTGGTTCACTGCCTCTAGAACCTTTCGAGCACTCTCTCTGCTCTCTCTTCATGCTATCTCTTCAACTCACTTCTTCTTCAGGACACTGCAATTGTCTTCCTTATTCAGCCTTTAGCTAAATGCCAGGTTCACTGCCATCATTTTCTCTGCAACCATAAACTTAAATCATAAATTTCAGATCAAAGAATCATCTCACCTTTAAGATCCTGCATGATCTTGTCTTCTTTCCACTTCTGCAATCTTCTTCACTGCATTTGTGTAGCTTGATTAAATTTAAAAATCATTCATCACACATTCAAAGAAACACACTTCAGTTCTCAACTGTACTCATTCAAAAAAACAAACTTCTTCAATAAAGCATTCCTGCTCTGATACCAATTTATGTAGGCCTAACCTGCATAAACCCAGAATCTCCCAGTACTATGCATATAAAAATGCAATTCCCGTTTCATGCCAACCAAATCCACTCACTGGCAATTTCAACTCATGCGGAAGCTTCTTTTTTTAATGGGCATTTAACAACTTTAATCCTGGTTTATAGAAACCATACTTCCAATCAATTCGCTCATTCACACAATCCCAAACTTCAATCCAATGCCACTTCAATCTGAATGCCTTTCTTTCCATCACTCATCAGATTCGTTGTAGTTCCTTCCAACTTTAGAACGATACTTGAATACACATCGACTTTGCTTCAAATTCGCACAGATTTTTAAAACCTGTCACACACAACTAATTATGAGAATTTAATACCTGATCAATGGTTTTTTTAAATTACCAATTGAACTCTCAGTAATCGTTGCCTGGCAATGCACTTGAATTTCTCTAGCGCCGTTCAGCAATATCTATGCACTAACATTCGATAGCATTATATAAATGGAAATAAATTCGCAATTCAACAGTGTTCAATGTACAATAATTCAACAGTTCCATATACAATTTTCAGTGCTTCCTCTTTAATTCACAATGTTTGCGGCAAAGATTTGTTGCTCCATTTTACACAGAGTGTATTCTTCCAAACCAAACTGCAATTGTAACTTTGTAATTATAAGTGTGCAACGCACATACTTTCCGTTTGGATTCACGCCCATCGGTTCTTCAATACTGATCCAATTGTTATGCTACCATCGCTTATATGGGTACAAATGCACAGTGATTGTAATTACTATTTCATTCACAATTTGGCGCCTCAAAGTAACCTGCAATTTGACCACATCTATGCCTGCAGCGTCTATTATAGTTCACCCAGAATTTGATTAGATAATTGTATCCTTGAGAGTTCATTACAATACTCAACAATTCAACACCAATCGATAATAAAATTGATTCTTCTCACATTTATTCAAAAGCTATCCTATCAACCCACAACTTGGCCATTTTCCCTAATCGAATGCCTAATTCAATTCAGAATTGTATTCAGATTTTAATCATAAATCGATAATAAAATCGATTCCCTCTCCTCTACAGAATGACATTTGAATTCACGCATTGAAATATGAATTCATAATAACTGTTTAATTATTCCAGCAAATTGAATACTCACAAGTTCATCATTCAACTCTTCACACAGAAATTAATCCATACACAATCGACCAAGTTAAGGTTTAAAACTCAAACCCAACACTTTCATAAAAATGAACATACTTACAAACTTATCTTCTTGGCCAGATATTCAATTGTCGTGGCCATTACAACTTGCTGAAGGCTTACAGCCTTGTTGTTCAAGCCTACTCTCAATCCCACACTTTCTCACTCTCACAATGTCTTTTAGGTTTGATAATTTATAAAATTTAGAATGATCTAATCTAAGTTCAATCCCTTCAACTTCTCAAAAAAAATCCTAAAATCACTCTTGAATCGCTAAGGATCCTCTTTCACCCATAATTAATGAAACTAATTTCTAAATTAATACTTAGAAAAATATCTCATCCCCTTACATTCTCAACTAATCCCATACATAGAAATCCTATCCCAAATTTTGCTCCTAAACTATTTCTCTCATATCCTTTTATTTAGAAAAAGAATATTTACATAATCCTCATTTTTCATAATTATCTCCTATTTTATTAAAAATAACAATTTAATTTATAAAATATTAAAAATTGTCACACCCCCCTTTTATCACATATTTACAAATGAAAAATGGCCTTAATGCTCTTGCATCACTTTGTCATGTGTGTGTCTCTTGAGCCACCTAGATCAATCCTCCCCACTGAGGAGCTTTTGGTCCTCCAAAAGCATGAAAAATAATCTGCAACTTCTTTGTACCTTGTCTACATCACAAGCATCCTAAAAGGCCTTGCTTCCATCTCCTTCACCTTTGTTCTTCTGAGCCTTAAGTAGTGAGCCGACACCTGCAACCTTTGCAACATGTAGTACATTGTTTTGCAAATTATATGCTTGACTTTCATAACCAACTAATGACCCAAGCATCCCACACTTGCCATGAGTTTATAACACATACTCAATGGTAAAGTTTACAACAATATGGATGCAATACCCCAGCTACGAAAACAAGGCCAAAATATCATTGTTGCTTCAACAAGTGATGGAAAACACATCATCACTACAACACATGATTTATAATAATAAGGCCAAACACTATTTTTGCTCTGACAAGTGATGGAAACATGACATCACTTTCACATTTTATCATGCAACACAAAAGAAGACCATACATCATTGTTGTTGAACAAGTGATGGAAAACACATCATCACTTTTACATTTTAAAATGCAACAAATGATTTACAAAATTATGAGCATGAAACGCTAACATATCTTGAAACCATTTTTCACTTATTGTTGTGAATGGGTCGCCTCCTTGTGGTGGATTTGCTTTTCAAACCATCATTTCACCTGGTTCATGTACCGATACTTTGTCTTTAAGGTGCTGCTCTGGATGGAGCTTCCAACATGTGGCTCTTTGATGCCACTTCTGTCGCAATGACTTTAATAGATCTTCTTCCTCTAGATCTTCTTAACATATTTCTTTACCTATTGTTGAGAGGGTCTTTCATGCCTCTTCTTTATTTGTATTTCTATTATTTTCCAACACTTAGAAAATGTGTGGTTATATAATCCACAAAAGGTACATGTTTTTCGATTCCATGATTTACGTTCACCTTTAACAACATGATTATAATTGAAATGAACATTCCAATATTGAAATTGGTTATACCTTTCCTTGTTGTCTCTGGTGTAAGTTTGGCGATGAGAACTTGCCTCGGCCCTTTCCTTGCAATGGGCACTACCATGGGATGATGGGAATGTGTTCCCATCATTCTCCTTCCTCAACATTTTCAACGATGTCTCGAAAGAATCTGGCACCTTTGAGCATTCTCCCTTGGTGTATCTCAAGACTACAAATTGAGGTCTCTACACAACATCCAATGGTTGATTTATGCATTGGTGATTAATACCAAGATTTTCTTCCTTCTCGTGCCTCAGCCTGTTAAGGAGCCTCATGTTTTTCCCTGTAATTGGGATCTCCAAATCTCCAATAGAAATCATACTATGTGACGACAAAACTGAAAGGAAATCAACATCTTTTACCTCCTCTGTCGATTTTGAAAGAACTGATGAGGGCTGCTCATCATCTGTTGTTGGTGGGTTGCTAGCTGTCTCAACACATTCCTCAACTTCCTTTTTGACATACCTAAGTCCTTCCTGATGGGGTAATTCTTCTACTTTGATGGGGTTGACAATGCCTTGGCCATTAATGCCCAAGCCTTTTCCCTCATACCCCATTTTCTTCAATAGTTTGGAGCCAATACCTATGGTATGATTTTCAAAAAGAGAAAAATCATCATCAGGGCATATACATGAATTCAGAGAATTACATTTTACCTCACATGATCACGCTGCAGCTTTTTCAAGGCCTTGTCCTTTGCTTGCAACTGTCGTAGCAAACTATGTTTCTCCTCTTTCTTGTCATGTAGAAGCATCTTCAACTCAGCATTCTCTATTTGAAGATTTTCGTTGTTGTGCTTCAATTCTTCTAGGGCCTCTTCCATGGCTTGCAACTAAAGCTGCAATCGCTCCTTTTCCTCTATCTCTTTATGTAGAGTTTCATACATGATTTCCACCCTTTTTGGAAATTTTGAGCATGGTCTTGTACATCGCTGTTTCATCCTTTGTTGTTGCACGTTCCATTGTTCATGCTTGCAATTCACATCCACGCAAAGACCACTCTGATACCACTTGATCCAGGTCTAGGTGTGACAAAGGACCCTTCCAAGACCTTTTACTTTCATGATGTGTTAAATTGATATTTTAAAAGAACATAAATGAATACATCTACATGTTGTAAAGAAGAGGAACATGACAATCATTGGCAACATAAAACTCAAAGACGTTGATAATGAAGTTCATCGAGGAGGGACTACGTCTCCGGGCCCCGATGTCAAGATGGTGTAGGCCGCTGCGTTAAGTGCTTTCAATAGTGGTGATGTACATAGAGGTGATGTCACTATCATACAAGGAAAATGCCCTCATGCAGGAGTGGCACCAAGAGATGTTCTGCTACAGGAACTCTCAGTCAAAGGGGACTCCTATCAATATGACATAAACTCATGCATGATGGTAATGAACATCCTGCCAACATGGCATACAAGGGATTTCAATGTAATCATACATGGTGACAACATGAGTACCCCATCAACATACAACAAAGGCATCTCAAATAGAACATGACAAATCATGACAACAAGTACATCACACAAATGATTCTGCATCACATCAAGCAAGAATCATGAAGACAAGTAAGAAAAAAGATCCCTCATCAACATCAAATAGGGATTTGTGCAGCACAATGCATAGCAAAATAAGTACATGAACACATTGCATATACCTCAGATCCAGGGGCCATTTGAAGAAGAGGATGTCAAACTGCTGAAGTTGATCATGCCATCAATCTTACTGCATCAAATCTCATGGAAATGGATGCTCTCACATGAATGTTAACACCTTCACTCCAGTGACCAAAAAATGAAATAAGAGAATGGAAAATCTGAACACACCATCAGATTTCTCGCATCGAATAGTGCAAAATCGATTGTCAAATTTTTGAATTCTGCGAAAGTGAAAATCTGGGGCTCAAGGAATCTTTTAGATTCCTCAAAGATTCCCTCCTCCGGGTCCTTTGCAAATCGGCTACTTAGATTAAGAAATTTACTACGCCATCAAGTTCGTGTCGCAGAGAGGTGTGAAATGGATATAAAATTTGTCAAAATCTAACAAAGTGAAAATCTGGCCCTCTTGCAAAAGTCTGTCCCAAACTACATGTGCTCCCTCCTCTGCATGGGCGCACTGATAAACTGCATTTAAATAATAAACGATGGGCAGGAATCACAAGAATTCTATTTGGTGATTTGGTTTACGATCAATTTGTTACGGAGGAGGTTGGGTGGTCAAACCCGCCTCCTCCTTTTTTAACCTACCAAAATCTTTAATTAAAAAAAAGAGGTTGATGGGTGGAAGGTTGGGTCTGCACCCCAAGGGCTAGCCCACCTTTTCCACTTCATTTTCAAATGTTCCGTGGGAGGGGTTGGAGGTATGGCCCCCCCCTCCACACACACACACACACACACACACACACACACACACACACATATATATATATAAGTTGCAGTTTTGGGGTGGCGGGGTTGGTGGCCTGCCACCCTTTTTTTATAATTTTTTTATTAATTAAAAACAACCCATCCCCTTTGGAAAATTCGGATTTTGACCAAAGGAGTCGTTTTAACCAGGCGATAATTTCGCCTAGAATCTGGCCGGAGTTGGCCAGATTTCATCCACCAAAAAGTCCAAGTTATGTCTTCATTAATCTTGCCTAGTCAACAAAAGTCAACCCAAATTTGATTGCCTCTATCTTCCTCATCCGGACTCGGATTGATGAACCATTCACACCACTGTGATCATGATGGCAAGATCTTTAACCTGAACCTAGTTCGAGCATAATCCAAACACATTGATTTTTGAGCTTTCTTAAGCCCTCTTTGTCCTGTGTGTGTCTCTGGAGCCACCTGGATCAGTTTTCTTCAACAATTACACTTGGTAATAATGTATAAGAAAGGTATCTACAATAAATTTATTGATATTCTTTTTAGGCCTATTATTATTGCAACTACTTTACTCAAGCATAATTTTGTTTTGCATGAAAATTATATTGAGCAACATGCATTAGAAAATGACTTTCAAAATGTTTATGCAAGCTTAAGTCAAGGTAACCAAGTAGAGGAATTGGATTATCATTTTCATGATAGCTTGTTGTACCATCTTGGCAAGCTTTGTATTCCATGGGGAGAAAGAGTCAACATCATAAGAGAGGCACATACTTCTCTTATTGTTGGTCATTTCGGTGTAAGATAGTGGCACATATACAGATGTATTGTTATTGGCCTCATATGCTTGAAGTGTGTCATGATTCATTAAAGGATGTTTATTATGTGCAATCAGTAAGCCTAGCAATGGGAAGTTAGAATTGTACACACCACTTCTGGTTCCTTCATGACCATGGGAGAGTGATTCTATGGATTTTGTAGGAGGTCTTCCATTGTCAAAAATAGGTCATGATTATTTGTATGTAGTTGTGGATAGGTTCAGAAAAATATGTATTTTTATGCCATGTAAAAAGAAAATTACAGTTGAACAAACCACTCAGTTGTTCTCTTAGAATGTATGGGTGCATTTTAGATTTCTCACATCCATTGTTAGTGATCGAGATTCTTGCTTTGTTGAGAATTTTTGGTCAAGCTTGTGGGGATTCATGGACACAAAATTGAAAAAGAGTACACCATTCTAATGAGCGCCAGTATTGCAGCAAGGATGTTGCAACTCCTGGGCTACCAGATTTACTTTATCAACCCGGGTTTCGTACAAATTTGGAGGTGACAATGCTGTATACACAAGTAAAAGTGATGGTTCTACCTATTTTCACTATTCAGCTGGCGAGAGACCATTGGGGTTCCAAGCCAAACTTCTATGGAGTTAGAAGAAGCTTGATTCTTTGATGGAAGATAGGTAAATCTACTCTAAGAGAAAGTTACTCTACTACAATAATGGAGAAGGTCAACATGTAATGCTAATTCACGCAATTTCCTAATTAATCGCTTAAGAAACTATGCTTGGCAGAAATGCTAAATCATCATCAAACAAATGCTACTATCTAAGTTATAGAAGTGAGAAGCATCAACCATCACTAATGTGCAAGTAAAGAGACTGAGTTAAATCTGTTTTTTGTTTTTTGTCTTTTTATGCAAAATCAAGTATGCAAACTAATTTATTCTGTTGATGTGGCAGGTGAATTAAGGATGTTTGAGGATAGATGGAAGGGTTATGAGATGGTTGGATGGTGTGGAGGGCCCTTGGGACACTTTTGGTGACTTCCTAGAGGTGTTCCATCAATTCATCCTCAAAACAAGCCATTTCAAGAAAACCTACAAGATGTACTAGAAACCTACAGGATACAACTAAGAGCAAAATGTGAGGTGTTGGAGGTGATGGAAGGCCTAGGAAAGGTGTGTGATGGGTGGAATGAGAAGGTCTAGGATCACTCAGAAGTCAACATCAAAGATAGTAGATGGTTGGATTCGCTCAATGTGCTTGGAAGATTTTTTATGAAAAATGATGAAAAACTAGTGAAGGTGATGGTGAAAACAAGGGATGGCTAAGGTGGATGGAGTGGAAGGTGGCTACTGGCTATGAAGTCTTAGTCTCCTCCTAAAGCACCTACTCTGCATAAAACATGTATATCTTCCAAAAATCTATGCAAACAAGAAACCATTTCATAAACTAGAAAAGCGAAATTAATGAATTAACTGCCCATACTATGGATGAGGAAAGTTATTACAAGAAATGAGAGCATAGATGAGATCTACTGCAAAAATGGAGATGAAAAAGATGACAATGGAAATCTACCTTGCGAAACTAACTAAATACTAATTTAAAGACAACAAACTCCAAAGCTCATAAAAGAACTAGAAATCTGTGTTTTTGGGGCTTCTTAAGGGTCGTTTCCTCAAGTCATGATCCCAAAGGGAGGAAGTGAGGCTGAGACACCTGTTGAAAACCTTATGGTGATCCTTTTATCCTCACTAACCTGCTACTAAAGTAAGGCACAAATGGAAGCAAACTAATAAACAACCAATCTAATCTATACTACTTTTAATGGAAATGCATCTAAAAAGCAAATTAATAATGAAGCTATGAAAATACACTAAACATACATATACAAGAAAGAGAAACCTTGGCTACTAGGGTTGGGCCCTAGCCCAAGAGCTTCATCCCTATGAGTTAACTCAATGCTGGCTCAAAACAAAACTCATTCTTATTACCAAAACAACAAATTACATCAATAGAACTTTCACTAGTGTTGCAGCTTGAAAATAACTTAGAGTTTTATAATAAAAACCTGAATCTTATTGAAGTCCTAGGCCTCTCTACTTATAAAACTTAAGTCCCCAACAAATTCCTTAAAATTATGGAGGCTTCGCTCCCAAACTCAAGATAAATTGGTACTTTGTCTCTCACTTGTTCGGTTGTCTTCTAATCCTCATGATTTGGTTGTTTGCACTCCGAGATGATATGATGAATGGAGGAATATTTGAATGGAGGAGTAGTAAATGAGGAGGATTTACCTCCTACAATCCCTCTCCCTTGTCCCATTTGAGTTTTCACCTTAGTCTTTGCCAAAATTTCTTGATTTTTTCCTTTAATCCCGCATTCAATGCATATTAGTCCACTAAGCATAATATCCAACTCTAACTCACCTTATAAACAAAATATAATCAAAAACATGTAATAAGTTATGAGAAAAGTTGGTTTGACTAAGTTAGGAGGTGAATTAAGGCCCATATAATTACCCAATGATGAGGCTCATCATCACCCCTACTGAAAGTGTTGCTCGTCCTCTAAGCAACTTAATCAATATCGATATCCTTCATGGCTCTAGTGGCCTCTCTGACATCCCACGCCTCTATTGTGGTCTCCTCTTCTTGTTCATAGAACCCTACGTTGTTTTCTACCTCCTCCCACTGTCTCTTTTCTTCTTCTTCCTTTCTCCCATCTAGCATCCCTAAGAGTAGTGGTGGACTGAGTTTTAGGCCAATCCAATTGACTTTCAACCTCTACATAGATTGCTTATACATGGGTGTCCTATTTAGTGCTTATCTCAACCTTTGAGGAGAGTGATACTCTCTTATCTTTAAGTTGTATGGTAGTGTGTTCCATCTCCTCAGGCAAGAATCTATGTTATCATCTCCTAACAACTTGAACATGTCCTCAAAATTTGAAATTGCTTGCTCTTGGGTAGCTAGATATCTAGGTGCAAGTTGAGGATCATTTGCTTTCAAATTATGGGTACGGATGAGGGCCATGGGATTTGATTTTTCAACTCTGATCACAAGAGGTTCAGTTTGCTCTCTTGCCAATATCCTTTTCATCTTTACAGCCCTTGACTCCTCATGGTTCATCCATGATGCCAAATCCATCAAACATAAATCTCCTAGCTTGGCCTTAGGGTCCCATACATTCATGTTTGTTAGGGCCATGTTGTGCAAATAAAACTCAACCATCTTGGCCCTATCTTCTAGTGTGCTACGATCACAAAGATTAATGAACTTCCTGTAGTCCTGAAATGGCATGGGGCCTCTCTATGCTAGTGTCTTGATCCAAAACTATAGCCATTGTTCTTTGAGGTATAGGGCATAGGATTTAGCTAGAATCCTACACTAGATTTCTTCCAAAGAGAGACTAGTCATACATGCCAATTGATTCTTTCTTTCATGTAGTTGTCCTCTCAGCCATCCATTTTTTGTCTGTAGTTGATTTCTCATCATGGGCTTTCTGTCTCTCAAGATACTTAGCTCGCTTCCCATCTCCTTGAGTTTCTCCTCCATGTACCCAATGTCTTCCACCCCCTTTGATTTGGTGATCTGCATTCATCGGTGAGTTCTGGCCCTCTCCTTCTCAAGCTCGAAGAATAGTGGGATAGAAAAATTTTGAGGTATGACCCTACCTCCTTCAATAAACCTATAGTAGGAGTCCAGGTTAGGTTGGGGGCTCGGTTATTTTGCCTTTGGATCCTCTTCTTTAGTTTCTTGCTGCTCCCCTATCACCCTTTCCAATTTTTGTGCCTCCTGTAGGTTCAGCAAAGTATCCTGTATGACTGCTTCTGCTTCCTATAGATTCTACTGTGTATCCTGTAGGATTTCCTTTCCTTTGGAGGAGGTTGATCTATTAGTAGGCCTTCTCACGTAGGTGATAGGAGACCTAGGGTAAGGCATTTTCTCCTTTTGTGTAGGGGAGTCTTCAATCACAATAGAGATTTTGGTTGATGTTTGGGGTTTCCCTTGTCTTATTCTTGTACTTTTTCTTGTCCTGAAATATATTTGGGTCTGCCTCTATCTTTTACCTTTTTGCTTGATGGTGGTGCTAAGAGTAGTGAGGGCAGTTGCTTCTTCTCTCTCAGTGGGTTCTGGAGACACCCTAGGTGACTCCTCCTTGTTTTCTATCCCCTCTTTTCCATTGCCTTCTTCACCTATGTCCTTCCTCTCTTCTTCCTCTTATAGATCTTCAACATCTTTATCAGTTTTCTCCTTAACATCCTCCTCTGTTTCTCCATCATCATCCTTCTCTTTCCCCTCTTCTTCTTCAACTTCATCATTTTCTTTTGTTTCATCTCCTTCTTCATCCATCTCATCCTCATCTCCTTTTTTTTCTTCCTCTTCATTCTGTACTTCTTCTTCCTCTGCTACAGTCTTTTCCTCTCCCTCTTCACTGACAGTAGGACTAACATCATATGTGAGAGTTTTGATGTCATCCTCTATCGGCATGTCTCTGAAAACTGACCATGTTATAGGAATTATGAGGTTTTGTAGGGCATCTTCTATAAGGATTATAATTAACCCATGGTGAGCTAATTGTTGGGAATTTCCCTCCCACACTTTGATGCTTGAGTCTATTAGTGACTGCAGCAGGAAGTATGGTATGTTGAGCCTTTGGTGAGGGGGTGTTTCTGCTCCAAATCTCAATTCTTCAAGAACCCTAAAATGATAGCCATATACTACACTATACCTACCCTCACATGAAATGTATTTGATTAGTTGGTAGCTTACCACATTCCATGGATATGGTGGAATTTCCCTCCTTACTCCATTTTTGTCCTCAATGGGTTCCTCACCTTCTAAAAAGAATTTCCTTTTGGAAACCTGGCTATCTCCTTTGTCTTCTTTCTTCCATGGAATTCCTAGGGTAGGTGTGGTGACTCTACTAATGATCTCAGGGGTGAGTTCTATGGAGAGGCCTCTTATGACAACGGTGGCATAGATTCTGTTGAGTGGAATGAGGGAGAGAGAAATTCTCATGCCACCTCATAATCATACCCTTTGAATTTTTCGAAAAACCCGATCCAATTATGTCTTGTGAATACTTTAAGCACTTGGGGGTGTTGTTATATTCTCACAGTGTTGATGGACTCCCTCCTATTAATCCCTCCTGTCATCTTGTTGGTGAAGTTTGAGGAGATGGGAGGGTTGAGCCAATTTTCAAATGCAGAACCAAAACTGAAATCATTGTGTGTGTAATTCCCCTATACAACTGTTAAATTCACTCAAACTTAGAGGATTTCTGGTTCAAATACTTGTAAAGAGGGATGTAATTACATAGACTACCTCTTCATATTGTTTGCAATGGCCAACTCCCGTGTTTTCCCCTCTAAAACTCCTCTCGGTCAATCCTGTAGATAGTCTCTATGTATCCTGTAGGAATTCCTGTGCAATCTTGTAGGAGTTCCTGTGTAGCAAAACGATGGAGTTTTTCTTCCGGTAGGTTTCTTGGGTATGAGAGAAACCTGTGAGAGTGAGCTTCGAGGAAGTGAATGCATGAATGCATGGGGACAATGATTATTTCCTCTTATTGTTATTTGAGGTGAGGTGGTGTGCGGGCAGCAAAGTTACGTTTCCATTTTTGGACCATTGGTCCCCACTACCACCTCATCATTCCCACTCCTCGTAATCAGCTCCCACCTTATGCATCCATAGTTTTAACCGCTTTTTTCCTTCTCCCTCTCTATCTTTGAGTTGACTACTACCACGTGTGAGAGGACACCCTGTTGTGTATGTGTTGAATGAAAGAAGGTGGCTAAGTTAACTAGCCACCTTTTCACTTATAAACCAACTTACTCGTAACCCTTACATTTTTTTGACTACATGATGCATATGAGGGAGGAGCGGGATACTTACCTATGGTGCCAATGGTTTGCTGCAATGGTCGAAGACCAGAGGTGCTGTTGTGTGTATTGGCTGCATGCTATTCTTTTCCCTCCTCTTGTTGTTTCCTAATGACTCCTTTCTTTGTGTAGGTACTTATGGTTGAAGATGGTGGTGGTTTTGCTGCTTTAGAGCTCCCGGATCATCATGCTGGAGGCTTGCTACTATTATGATTGGTATTTTGTGGGATAGGTTGCTACAAGATTTCCTACCGGATGTCCTGTAGTTGCTTCTCCCTCAGAACTCTTAATCATACTTTTTGCTGGGGTTTTGAGGATGGTGACATGGATGGAGAGAAATAATAGGAGTGTGGAGAACAAGGAATACTCAGGTGATGCTCTCTATTCCTCCCTGTTTCCCTTATTTTCGAAGACTGAAAAAATACTCTTGAAATTGATTTTGTTTTTAATGGTGAGTGTAGGGGTGATGATGGTGGACAACATATGGTGATTGAATGATGAAGAGGGTGCATTTTATTGTTATATGAAGTCATTCATTTTCCTTAGGACTGCCTCCTATAGGATTACTAGTCACTGTAATTCCTACATGATCATCCTGTAGGTTTTCAAGGGATCCTGTAGGTGTACAGGAAATCCTATTAAAAACACAGTCCCTTTGTAAACTGAAGCAACAAAATAATAGAAATGGTCGAGGAATGAATGGTAATGAATGGAAAAATAAATATGTGAGTGACAAGGGTCTCTCTGTGATCCTCCTTTGCTCCTTGACCGTCCTTCTTGCTAACCTGCAAACAGAAATTTCATGATTTTATTTTTTAACAACTAGGCTGCCTCGGAGAGGTTTTCACCCTAGCTATTTGCCCTAGGCACCTCAAGAGATGTTTTCACCCAGGGATCTTTCTTATTCTCTTTTTTATCTTTTTTTTTTTTTACACCACTAGGCTGCCTCAAGAGGTTTTCAACCCAATGATGGGACTCAGGTGCCTCATGGAGGTTTTCACTTGAGTCCTTATTTTTCTTTTTCTTTTTCTCAGTGATTTGATGAGGGAGGAGTTGGAACTTGCTCCACTATCATCATTGTTTTATTGATATCATCAATGAACTCTTGTTTCAATAAAGGTCTCTTGTAAATTTTTAATCGCTATCCATTAATAAGTAAAGAGATGGCCTCTTCATCTATGGTTCTAATCTGCATTGAACCATTATCATTGAATCTTTCTACAACATAAGGTCCTAGCCATCTTGTCCTTAACTTTCCCTTGAAGTCTTTATACCTAGAATCATATAGAAGCGCCCAATCACCTTCTTGAAATTGCCTCTCCTTGATGCTTTTATCATGCCAGATCTTCCTCTGAAGTTGAACTACCTATGTATGTAGGAGGGTCTACAATCTGAATTCATCCAAAACATTCAACTGGAATAATCTTTCTTCTTGTGCACTTTTGAGATCTAGATCTAGTTTGGTTTCCATCCTTAATGTGTTATACTCAAATTCAATGGAAAGCAAGGCCCTTTTCCCATAGACCATCTCATAGGGTGTGAATCCAGTGGTGGTCTTCCATGTGGTATTATAGGCCCAGGTGGCCTCAACTAGTCTATCTACCCAATCCTTCCTGTTTTTCCTTACCACTTTGGTCAATATGCCCTCCAGCGCTCTGTTGGTCACCTCCACTTGCCCATTAGCTTGTGGATGATAGGTAGTGGAGGTTCTATGCTTGATCTTGTGCTGGCTAAACAAGTCTTTAATCATGTTGGAGGTAAACTAGCTGCCTTGGTCTATGACCAGCTCTCTAGGGTACCCAAATTTGTAGAATACATTCTCTCTTAGGAACTCAACTACCTTCCCCTCTGTTGCTGCTTTAATTGCCTTGGTTTCAGACCACTTAGTCAAACAACCAGTGCACACAATGATGTACTATTTTTTCTTGGAAGGAGGGTTAATAGGCCCAATGAAGTCCATGCCCCACTTGTCAAATGGCTCGAAAGTCACCTGAGGCTGCAGAGGCATTTCATCTCTTAGAGTAGGCCTTCCCATCCTTTGGCATTGATCACACTAACTAGTATATATTTTCACATCCTGATGAAGAGTGGGTCAATAATAGCCTGCTTGTAACACTTTGAATGTTTTCCTCTTTGCTGCAAAGTGACCTCCATAAGGCCCATCATGACAGGTCAGAAAGATGTCAAAGACTTCCTCCTCCCTAACACACCTTCTCATGATTTGATTTGGGCCAAGTTTTAAGATATTTCCCCCAATCCAAGTGAAGGGGGCGCTTTTCCTTACTATCTTGCTCTTTTCTTTGGAGGACAAGTCTCATGGGAACTGTGTTGATACCAAATAGTTTGTTATATCAGCAAACCATGGAGAGAGAACTGAAATAGAAAATAAGTGCTCGTCCGGTAACTAGTCATCAACAATTCCTTCTTCACCTGAAGGAAAATTTACTCTAGACAAAAATTCTGCAACGACATTTTCCTTACGAGGCTTATCAATAATAGTTAGATCAAACTGTTGTAATAAAAGTAACCATCTTATAATTCGAGCATTCACATTTGGTTTTTTCATTGAACATTTGATTGTAGCATGGTCAGTATGCACAAATGTTGATAGCCTGTAATATAATGCCTAAATTTGTTCAATGGATGCACAACAGCCAGGAGTTCCTTGTCAGTCACTGTGTAATTTAGTTCAGCCTTTAACAGATTCTTACTAATAAAATAGATAACATAAGGAAATTTTTCATCTTTCTGACCTATGGCTGCTCCTATGGCTTTATGTGAGGCATCATCATGAATATGAAAGGGGTGGGCCCAATTTGGGTCTCGGAGAATCGGTGCAGTGGTTAACTTTCCCTTTAGGATGTCTAAGGCCTCTTGACATCTTTTTGACCATATAAACTCAGAGTCTCTAGCCAACAAACCAAATAAAGGAGAGGCCAAATTGTTGAAGTCCTTTATGAACCTTCGGTAGCACCCAGCTAACCCTAGGAAACTTTTGACATCTCTCTGCTTTTGAGGAGGTGGGACCCTTTGGATGATAGCTATTTTGTTTGGGTCCGCCTGCAGTCCCTGCTATTGAATGACCTAGCACAATCCCTACAGTCATCAATAATTCACATTTTTTGAGACTGAGAGACGGGTTCATTTCAATGCATTTGTGCAGTACTTTGCCTAGGTTAGACAAAGCTTCTTGAAAATCACAGCCATAAGATGTAAAATCATCCATATAAATTTCCACTGCATCATGGACTAATTCAATGAAAATACTCAGGACTGTTCTCTGGAAAGTGGCAGGAGCATTGCATAGGCCAAAAGGAAGGACCCTATAGGAAAAATTACCCCAAGGACAAGTGAAGGTGGTATTATCCTGGTCTTCCAGGCTGATCTGGATTTGGTTGTACCCACTAAATCCATCTAGGAAAGAGAAAAAAAAATTCCATGCTAGGCCATATAGCACTTGGTCAATGAAGGGTAGAGGGATATGGTCCTTGTTTGTGGCTTTGTTCAACTCCCTGTAATTGACACAAATCTCCACTTACCATTTTTCTTTGGAACCAACACCAAAGGAGAGACTCACTCATTGCCGAAGATAAGGTAAATGAATCCTGCATCCAGCAGTTTTTGCAGTTCTTCTTTGACTATATCTTTAAGAGTTGGATTCATCCTCCTTTGGGGTTTTCGGACTAGCTTGCAACCCTATTTGATGTATATGTGGTGAGTACACACTGAGGGGTGTAATCCCTTTATTTCTTTGTAGCTCCAAGAGAAGGCTTCTAGATTTTCCTTTAGCATGTTGCATAACTTCTCTTCTTGGAGAGCAGAAAGAGATGGATTGATTTTCAATGTTCTCTCTTGACCGGATTCTATGGTTTTGACACAGAGTGGGTTGGAATTGGCCAATAATAAGTCAATTGGATGATTTTTCTTGGTTTCCTTTACTACTTCTTCTAAAAGCAATGAAATAGGAGTTGGAATTTGGAGTAGGTGTTCAATCAAGTCATCCTCATCCTACTGTCCTCCTCCCATGGTTGTTTCTAAAGTATAAATTTGGGCATAATAAACTTTATCTTCTTCCTCCTCAACGATAAAGTTCAATCATGCTCTAGATAAGGTTGAGCAGGAGGGTATAGGACTAACTGCTTAGACATATGCCCATTCTTGATGGTCATATTCCTAGCTCTGCAACTAATGTAAGCATCGGCAGTGGCCAACCACGGTCTCCCAGGGATGATAGGGTAACCAGTAAGCTTAGCCTTAGGCTGGAGAACTAGGAAATCTGAAGGGTACTCCCAAGAGTCAATGGATACCTTAACATCCTCCATAATCCCCTCAGGGGTTAATGTGGAACAGTCTGCAAGTTACAGAACTGTTGTGGTCTTCCTCAATGAATCTTGGAGGTTGAGCTTGAGCATGGTGTCCTTGGTCGTTACATTAATGGTAGCTCCAAGATCGATCAGCGTATGTGGGACAATGGTGCCATTGATGTGCACATCTACTACAAGGCTTCTAGCGTCCAAATATTTTCGACAGATTACCTACCCCAGCATTAATTCAGATAGTTTCCCAATGACATTAATGGTAGGGGCATCCCTTCTTCACCTCCCTAGATGCTTGAAGCACTTCTCCTTAATCAACTTATTGTAAATAGGAACATCTTTTATCACTTGGAGAAGTGGAATCTTTACATATAGATTTTTCAATTCTCCTAGAAGTTCAGTCTCTTCTGGGGTAGGCTGGAGTGGTTGGGCTAATCTCTCAAGAAAGGGTGGATTCACTTTATGATTTCTTTCCTCTCTTTCTTCCTCAACCTCCCTAGGTGGAGGTGGAGGTTGGTTATCCGGGATAACTCTCCCAAATCTCAGGTTAATCTCCTGGATTTCCATAACATAAGCTGGATATGATGTCTCTCCATTGTATACTTGTTGGTCCTACCTGTTTTTTGGGTTCGGATTTGGCTGGCAGGCATCTGGAGTTGCTTAGGTGGAGCAGAGTGTAGGAGTTGTGGTTGGGCAGATGGTGGAAGCAATAGAGCTGGAGCATTGTTGTATTGGGGCCTCCACCCTTGGGGTGGTGCATTCCACTGAGGTTGTGGTGGAGCATAAGGTTGAAATGACTGGTTGGCTAGCCAGGAGTGATATTGAGATGCAAAGGACCAAGGAGGCGGTGTAGACTGGTAAGGATGAGCAGGGGGTCCCCAAGAAGGAATGGATGTGGTTTGGTTGGGGTTGTAATATGCATGGGACAACCCTTGCATGCCCTGTTGATATGGTCTAGGCCCATGAGGTCTCCTTTGGTTAATGTAACAGAGCTGTTGAGTGACCCCTTTAGCTCCTTGATATACAGCTTAGAGTCCAGGCAAAGAAGGGCACTTGTCTATGGAGTGGTTTTCTTCACAGGCTTAGAAAATTTCGATAGAGTTCAATGGATATTTATTCCTAGGATGCCTCCTGGTGCATCTAGAACAAAAAATAGCCAAGGTTCTCTCTGCTTCCTCCTGCTTCCTCTTAATGTGCATGGTGTCCATTTGCAACGCAAGGGTTTGCAGCATCTCACTTTTGAAATCTTCCAGCATGTTTCCAATTTCACCCTTGATGGATGATTTGGAAGACGATGTACTGACCATAGGTTGACTACCCCTACCATTTTTCCTAGCTACCCTAGAATGGTTTCTAAAGACAGTCTTGATATCGTCATAGGGCAATTGGTAGATATCTCCTCCTGCTAACAAATGTAGGGTATCCATAAGATCTTCCCTTACTCCCCTAAGTAGGACCAACTTTAGCCACTCAGGGTCAACTGTGCACCTGGCCCTTTTGTAACTAAGCTAGAATCTTTCTTCATAATCCTCTAGGGATTCATCATTGCCTATGGTAATCTTGAAAAATTTGTAGGTTTTAACCCCATACAGAAATTACCTACATACGAATTCCAAAACATAGAAAATAAACTCTGTGAGAGATTAACACATAAAACACATATACACAGAGATTTTCCCCTGGATCCCAAAACCAGGACTACCAGCTTGATTTTTCATTATGTTCCTTTAAATGTTATAATACATATTTATACTTGTCGAAGCATCCAATACCATGGACCGAAAACCATCGCGTCCAAAACCATGGACCGGAAACCATTCCATCCAAAAAACATGTGCGAAAATCATGCACAAAACCATAGGCGGGTCCACCAACTTAACATAGGTACCAAAACCAAAATTTTCCAGGGCGTTGCCCCGGTCCCCATAAAGTGGGGTTACGAGTACACCTCAAACCCCCTATGACCCCCCCTTCTACTACACAATTGGCGTAATGAAGGGGGGGCTCTGCTCCCCCTCTAACCCCCTAGTTAACTACGTGGGCTAGTCATGGAAAAAATATAACACAACCCAACATTCTCCCACTTGTTATTTTCTTTCCAAGCGGGGCCACAAGAGAGCTTAGTCAATTTTCAAGCCCTGAAATGCCCATTGTCTCTCTACACCAAGAGAACTTCTCAAAGCTCACAGGTTTTGTCAATGCATCTACAGTATTCTTCAAAGTGTCCACCTTTACGAGCAACACCTTTTTGTCTTCTATCATATCCCTCACAAAGTGATACTAAACATCAATGTGCTTTGTCTTTGAAT
>APFE030558092.1:2412-15863 GCA_000404065.3 Pinus taeda | reverse complement strand
CTTATCCTCCAACGCTGATGAAGGTGACCTGTTGACCAAGTAACATGCAGTATCCACTGCCTCTGCCCAGAATTCCTGTCCTAACCCGGCACCACTAAGCATGCTTCTTGCCCTTCCATCAACGTTTTGTTCATTCTTTCTGCGACTCCATTTTGCTGAGGTGTATATGGAGTAGTCTTCTGCCGTGCTATACCACACTTCTTACAGAATTCTTCAAATTCCTTGCCGCAAAATTCTCCACCATTATCTGTCCTCAGTACCTTTATCTTCTTCTCTGTCTGATTTTCCACCAGAGCCTTAAATTCTTTAAACCTGTCAAAGACTTCAGATTTCTTCTTAAGGAAATATATCCATGTATTCCTTGAGAAGTCATCTATAAATGATACATAGTACACAGACTTACCCAGTGATGGAACTTTCACAGGTCCAAACACATCACTGTGCACCAGCTCTAATATTTGTTTCGTCCTCTTACCACCAGAGGGGAAACTCACCCGATTCTGCTTCCCATATACACAATTTTCATAGAAATCAAAATCCAGAGAGCTATTACTCATACCTTCTACCATACCTTTACCATGAAGTATTCGAAGGCCCCTCTCTCCAATATGTCCAAGCCTTTGATGCCACAACATGGTCTTCTCTCCAGAGACCACTAGATCTTCTGCTCCACTTTCAAGAACCACAGAACTGTTGCACCCATCAATAATAGTTCTACCTTGTAGCTTGTATAGAGTTCCAATCCAAACTCCCCGCATCAATACCAGTGCTCCCTGAACCATCTTGCAAGTATCCTTCTCAAACACTATTTTGACACCTGCATCAAAGGAAATCAAATTTCTGGCCAATGCAAGAATATGCAAAACACTCGGAATTGTTCTAACCCTTCCACCTTGCAACTTCAACTTTACCTTTCCACGACCGATTATTCTAGCCTTCCTATCATCCCCTAAGAAGACATCACCACCATCGTATTTCTCATACTCAAAACCACTCTCTATGGGGAGTGAAGCGAAAGGATGCGCCTGAGTCAATTAACCATGCCTCATGATTTACATTCCCTTTTTTAGTTCCCTTCCTTTCTGCATTTCTAGCACACCACCTTTACAGGTTTTCCTGGAGATCTAGATCTCCCTATAGATTTAGATCTCCCACTTGATGACTTATTTTTGTTTCTGTTCTAGGACTGTCCTCGTACAGATAAGGCATCACCATTCTAGCTCTCCATATTTTTCCATCTCATCTCCTCTGTCAGCAAGGATGAGACTATTTTATCAAACTACAAGGAAGTTGCATTGCTACATATTGCAATAACCAGACTATCCCACGATTCTGGTAGAGAACACAACAAACTAACGCACTTATCTTCATCTGACATTTTAATATCAACAGATGCTAACTAACTTACCATAGTATTAAATGCGTTCATATGCTCTGTCACCGAGTCTCCATCTTTCATCCTCAAGTTATACAGTTTTTTCTACAGGAACAGTTTATTCACCAGAGACTTAGATTGGTACAAAGTCCCTAACTTGTCCCACAAAGCCTTCACAATAGCTTCCCTTGATATATTTAGCAATATTGAATCTCAGACACACAATAGTATTGTGCTCTTTGCCTTCTGATCCAACTTCTTCCATTCTTCATCAGACACTCCAGTTAGTTTAGTACCCAGATCTACCGCGATCCACTGGTCTTTATCCACCAACAGATCCTCCATCTTGATTTTCCACAACTCAAAACTCTGACCATTAAATTTCTTGATCTCTATCTTTCCAATGCTCGCCATCTTCTTTCACCACTAGAATCAATCTCGCAGATCTCCGACTGAACAGGGTCTACCATAGGCCTGAGCGAAACCCCTCAACAACAAAGGCATCCCCTTGAAGCCAAAACTGCTCTGATACCAAATGTAGGTTTTAACCCCATACAAAAATTCCCTGCATACGAATTCTAAAACACGGAAAATAAACAATGTGACAGATTAGCACATAAAACACATATACACAGAGATTTTCCCCTGGATCCAAAACCGGCACTACCAGCTTGATTTTTCAATATTTTTCTTTCAATGTTATAACACATATTTATACATTCCAAAGCATCCAATACTATGGAGCGAAAACCATCGCATCCAAAACCATGGACCGGAAATCATCGCGTCCAAGAAACATGTGCGAAAATTATACATAAAACCATAGGTGGGTCCACCCAACCTAACATAGGTTCCAAAACCAAAATTTTCCGAGGCGCTGCCCCAAACCCCATAAAGTGGGGTTACGGGTACACCTCAAACCCCTTGTGACCCCTCCCTCTCCCCCCCACTACACAATTGGTGCAACGAAGGGGGGGCTCTGACCCCCCACTAACCCCTCGGTTAACTACGTGGGCTAGTCATGGAAAGAATATAACACAACCCAATAAATTTCTTCTTTAGTATACTTTGACTAAAAGTAGTCACGATATTTGTTGTTAAAGGCCTGCTACATCTAAGCCCAAGTTTTGATGCTATCTCCAGTTAAACCCATGAACCAGCGCAATGTTGCATCCTTTAGGGTAGATGGAAATATTTTTAACTTCTGCTCATCATCTGTATAGTCATAGTTTCAGAATATAACAGTAAACTCAAATAGGAAAGTGTCAGGGTCCTCTGTGGTCAGGTCATGGAAATGAGGTAGGGCAGAGGGGCTTATATTTTTCATCTTAGTGTCCCCATTGGTTTCCTTGATGAGGAAGGCACCTTCAACTCTCTCTCTATTCCCTCTATCATTTCTGTTTTCGGCCATTGGTTCAATAGGAGTGGGTTCTTATTCTTCTTCTTCCCTTGTAGATTCTTCAAATATGTTAGGTTTCTCACCTAAGGGTTCCTCTAGTTCACAGCCACCGAAGAAGAGGTAAGGTTGGTTGTTTGATGCAGTGGGGGTGTTTGGCAAAAATTTCCTTAAGCTGTCCCTATTCCTACGAGGCATGAAAGGAGATATTTTTGGTTTGGTTTTGTATTTTCTCAAACTTGGAAAGTACTTTGCATAATTGAAATTTCTAATTGAATGAAAATTACTGACAGAATGAAAAATCTAGTTGCTGAATTGAAATCTTCATTGTAAAATGGAAAGGAAAGCAGAAAATGCAAAATGGAAGAAAGGAAACAACTAGATTACTTTTGCAGAAATAAATTAATCGTAGAATATTGAAGATAAGAAATATAAGAAAAGAAAGTAGTAATCACATTCTACTCAGACACCTCCTTAGAAATGGTACCAGAAAGTGATGAGTGCCAGTATTGTAGCAAGGATGTTGCAACTCCTGGGCTACCAGCTTTACTTTATCAACTCAGGGTTCATACAAACTTGGAGGTGATAGTGCTGTATACAAAAGTAAAAGTGATGGTTCTACCTGTTGTCACTATTCAACTGGCAAGAGACCACTGGGGTTCCAAGCCAGACTTCTATGGAGTCAGAAGAAGCTTGATTCTTTGATGGAAGAAAGTTAAATCTACTCTAAGAGAGATTTACTCTACTGTAATAATGGAGAAGGTTGACATGTAATGCTAAATCACACCATTTCCTAATTAACTGCTTAAGAAACTATGCTTGGCAGAAATGCTAAATCAACATGAAACAAATGCTACTATCTAAGTTATAGAAGTAAGAAGCATGAACCATCACTAATGTGCAAGTAAAGAGACTGAACTAAATCTGTTTTTGCTTTTTTGTCTTTTTATGCAAAATCAAGTATGCAAACTAATTGCTTCTGTTGATGTGGTAGGTGAATTAAGGATGTTTGAGGATGGTTGGAAGGGTTATGATATGGTTGGATGGTGTAGAGGGCACCTGGGAGGCTTTTGGTGACTTCCTAGAGTTTTTCCATCAATTTGGCCTCAAAACATGCCATTTCACGAAAACCTACAAGATGTATTAGAAACCTACAGGATACAACTGAGAGAAAAATTTGAGATGTTGGAGATGATGGAAGGCCTAGGAAAGATGTGTGATGGTTGGAATGCAGTGGGAGAATGTCTAGGATCACTCAGGAGTCAACATCAAAGATAATAGATGGCTGGATTTTCTCAATGTGTTTGGAAGAATTTTTATGAAAAATGATGAAAAACTAGTGAAGGTGATGGTGGAAACAAGGGATGGCTAAGGTGGATGGAGTGGAAGGTGGATGTTGGCTATGAAGTCTTAGTCTCCTCCTGAAGCACTTGTTCTGCATAAAACATGTATATCTTCCAAAAAGCTATGCAAACAAGAAACCTTTCCATAAACTAGAAAAGCAAAATTAATGAATTAACTGCCTACACTATGCATGAGGAAAGTTGTTGAAAGGAATGAAAGCATGGATTAGATCTACTGTATAAATGGAGATGAAAAAGGTGACAATGGAAATCTACCCTAAAAAACTAACCAAATACTAATTTAAATACAACAAAGTCCAAAGCTCATAAAAGAACTAGAAATCTGTGTTTTTGGGGTTGCTTAAGGGTCCCTTCCTCAAGTCATGATCCCGGAGGGAGGAAGTGAGGCTAAGACACCTACTGACAACCTTATGGTGATACTTTTATCCCTGCTAACCTACTACTAAAGTAAGGCACAAATGGAAGCAAACTAATAAACAACCCATCTAATCTACATGACTTGTAATGGAAATGCATCTAAAAAGAAAATTAACAATGAAGCTATGAAAATACACTAAACATACATATACAAGAAAGAGAAGCCTTGGCTACTAGGGTTGGGTGCTAACCCAAGAGCTTTAGCCATCTAAGTTAACTCAGTGTTGGCTCAAAAAAAAACTCATTCTTATTACCAAAATAGCAAATTACATCAATAGAACTTTCACAAGTATTGCAGCTCAAAAATAGCTTAGAGTTTTACAATAAAAATCTGAATCCTACAGAGGTCCTAGGCCTCTATGCTTATACAATTGAAGTCCCCAATGACTTCTGTAAAATTAGGGAGGCTGGGCTCCCAAACTCGAGATAAACTAGTGCTTTGTGTCTCACTTGCTCAGCTACCTTCTAATCCTCATAGTTTGGTTGTTTGCACTTTGAGATGATGTGATGAATGGAGGAATATTCGAATGGAGGAGTAGAAAATGAGGAGGATTTACCTCCTACAATCTCTCTCCCTTGTCCTATTCAAGTTTTGACCTTAGTCTTTGCCAAAAATCCTTGATTTTCTCTTTTAATCCTACATTCAATACACATAAGTCCACTAAGCATAATATCCAACTCTAACTCACCTCATAAACCAAATATAATAAAAAAACATGTAGCAAGTTATGGGAAAAGTTGGTTTGACTAAGCTAGGAGGTGAATTAAGGCCCATATAATTACCCAATGATGAGGCTCATCAAATTCCATCCATAAACAAATGGTCAAACAGAGGTGGTGAACAGGATAATGATACATCTTCTTCGTGGGTATTGCAGCAAGCATCCTAAGTTATGGGATGAATGTTTGCACTATATTTAGCATGCTTACAATCGGGCCAAGCACTCTTCATCTCAAACATCACCATTTGAAGCATGTTTGGGATACTTTCCTAAGCCTCCTTTGGATTTCATTTTTGGAAAACATGTTGTTGTTGATGGTCATAGTGACATAGACAAAGCAAGAAGCTTCATTGAACAAATCCAATTGGTACACCAAAGAGTTCAAGAACCGTTGGAAAAGAGCCAAGGCAAGTATAAAGCAAGGCATGACAAGCATCGTGTAGATCACAAGTTCCAAGTTAGTGATGAAGTTTGGCTTCACATTAGCAAAGAGAAGCTCCAAGGAGAAGGTAAAAAACTAAAACCTATTAAATATGGTCCATTCAGAATTCTAGAAAAGATTGGTAACAATGCCTTAAGGTTGGATTTGCCTTCATATATGAAAATTTATGTGGTTAATGTTGAGAACTTAAGGTTGTATGAGCCTCCTTTGATTGAAGATCAAAATTGTTCAAATTCCTTCCATTAAGGAATTTTCTCCTAAATACCTTGATGAACTACATCAAGACACCATTTTTGGTAGAAGAACAAGGTCTTCAAAATGAGGGAATGTCGATTACCTTCGAGTGGGGCTTAAGGGAACAAATCCTTCAAAGGCCAAATGGATCGAGATTGGAAAGGTGGGGGAACTATACCCTCACTTACTGGACAACTGAAAGTGATCTTTTAGGGTCAAAAAGGCTTCTAGTGGGGATGAATGATCAGGTGCTCAAAAAATAGTTGAAAATTAAAAGTCTTCGGATCAGTGTGGAACCTGCATGACCACGTAGCTCTCGTCATCCTAAATCTGGTGCAACTCGTTTCACAAGAAACAAACAATGTATGCTCCCAGAATCACGTTCTATTCACTTTCCCAAACAGAGGAATTTTTGTAAAAAATTGACAACCCAATTAGCAGTCCGTACTGCTGACATGACTCTGACTGTGTTCATGTATGTGGTAGGTTTGACTGGTCAACGGGCTAGGTGGATTGTATTGTGCCAAGTGGCACATTCTCATTGGTGTGATTTGGTGATTTGTGATTGGGTGGTTGGTGGCCAACCACGGGCTAACACATGTCCCAGCCAAAGGCTTCCACATGGCAACCCGAGGGCCACCAAAATATTGGGTCAAGTTCCAGACAGGGTCGAACCCGTGACCACCATACAACAAGCATAACCATACACCAATGCGCTCTCGCATAAGTCTTAACCATATATGTTCATGGCTCCTATTTAAATTTCATAAAACACGCTATTTCGAGGGAGGGGCCCACCCTTAGTCACACCACTGCCATACGACCACCAACAAAGTAGTGTAGGGGGGGCGGTCCGCAAGGCGGGCAGTTAGCCTTAGCCCCGGGCACGTCGCCCCCATATGGCTACAATTTTTGGAATTAAGGCGTTGGAAGCTAATTAAAGCATCTGACAATTTTGCCCAAAAGTCAGCAAAATTATCACTCTGTTAGCCCGTTTCGGGGAAAATTTGTAGGATGGTGTCGGATTTTGGGGAATTTGCAGTGTGATTAGCAAAAAAATTGGAAATGCCATAACGTCTTCAGTTTTTTACCAAATTAGGAGAAGAAGGATGCTCCACAGGCATTTTTGGGCATTCTGGAGCCATTGGAATAAGTTTCAGAGCTCTCTGAGCATTGTAAAATGTTGTATTCACACTTTTGAGAATAATAGAGAGGGCCAAGCCATTAGAAGCTAGACCAAGGAAACATAGCCCAAGAGGGGTGAACTCCTTCATCATGTGCTGTTGTGATATTGTTTATGGTGATGTTTATGTATGTTATATGTTGTTGTTTAGTCATTTGTTTATGTTAATTTTCACATAAAAATTACATAAAATAAATCAAAAACTCATGTTTAAACTTGAAATTAAACTTTTGAATTCTTAAGCACATTTACATATTCTGAAAAGAAATTTGTCACAATAAAATAATTATCCCAATCAGATCAACAGGGCCGCAATGCATCATATACCCCAATCAAATCTCATCAAATATGGTCGCTTCTATTGGCACTAGCTTCTACCCAACTTACAAATTTTCTTGTAGAGTTTCCAGAGGGCATGCATGGCATGATGGTGCGTATACTCTCTTTTCTTGTAACAGACTTGGTAAAAATTCCATGTAAAAATATATAAGACCACGGTTGATGGGACATGTATTCCAAGTTGAATGGTGGGCAAGACATCATAGTGTGGGTGTTCATTGAGTTGTTTATGGCTAAGGAAATTGGAAAAGGCAATGGTTAAGGCTTTGAAAAGGAAAAATGGAATTTTTTGGCACATTTATTTATGAAAATAATGGCTAGGAGAAAAGGAAGGTGAAAGGTGATAGGTTGCATGTGAGGAGGAAATTGAAGTAAAATGATGGAAAATGAATAAAATAGAGGCCTCGTTCATAAAAAGGCTTTTGAGGATCAGTTGGAAAGCTTGATCAATTGAGTTTTGGAGCTCTCTCATTATTCTCTCTTTCTTACTCTTGAACACTTAGAGTTTTCTTGGAGCACTTTGGCATAGGAGAAAGAAAGGAAAAGAAGGTAACTAGAAGAAAAGATAAAGCCAGGAAGGTAGGATCAACAGCTACAGAAGGACTCATTGCAAGTATCGATTTGCATGTGTATTTTCCTTGCTGGATTTGTCCTGCATGGTATTGCATGTGGTTCTTTTCTATCATGGCATGGTTTTTCCCAAGTGTGACATTGTTCTTTAGCCTAGCCTTGTCATTTCCTGATAGCCCTGACGAGGCGGGTTCTCATACTTTGGTTGATGGGGGATGGACAGATGGATTCAAACCTGAGTGGGGTGGACCTCCAAAATGACAAACACATGGCCTAGTGGTCCCTCAACAAGACTGTGGATCATGGTAAAGCCACTAGCCTAGTAACCCTTGATCCAGACTATGGGTTGCGATAAAGCCAAGATTGTGTGCCTCGATGGGCCTAGGAATCCTTGTTAGTGAATGGTAGGATATATAGTAAATCCAAGAGGTTGATTTCTCTCCGTTCGGCCTAGTAATACTAGGATGGGATGTACGGTAAATCCTAGAGAGTGTGTCTCGGTGTAGGGCCTAGTGATCCCTGTATCAGACTATGGATTATGATAAAGCCTGAGATACTAGTAGGCACTCAAATTACTCACGGTGTAGGTGGAGAACTCCGGTGGCATCCATGCTTGCTTGGTTCTTTTGGTGTGTTCTATGAGTCCCATATTCATGCTTGGAATATTGCACGGGGGTGAATGGATGAAGAGAGATTTGGCTTAGCCATTCTACAGTCAGGTGGAACGTGGTAGTCCCATCTCCGATTGGCTTATTGCATTCATTACTGAGACATTCGTTTCCTTGGTTTTCATGTGTAAATGCATGTATATGTGCATTTTATGGCTGATATTTTTATGATATTTATGTTCGTATTATGTTGGTTATATGTAAGTTCCATGACAACATCTATGTATGGATCTCAGCATGTTTTTAATTTTAAATGAATGGATAATGTATCTATGATCTGATAGATGGTAATGCATCAAATGACAATGGTTCTTAGAGATTGTCAGACAAGCACAAGATCCCTATGTTTAATTATTTTGGTTACACCTGTAGATTACATGCTTGCAGCATGTTTGACGAAATGACTGTCATGGCTAGTAGGAGTCTGATTAAGGTCTTGTTTAAATTATTGATTTTTCATCATTGTTTCCCTGTTCTTTTACTGGTTTAAGTTATCATTCCATTCTAAGTAGTGACCTAGGCTCCAGGCTTGAAAAGGTGGCTCAAATCTCGGGGACTATGGCACAGTTCTACTGAAAAGAGCCCAGGGACACTGTCACATAGGCTTGTGAGAGAGACTTTGGCTTCTAGATGTTATCATGCCTGTAGCATGAGAGCAGCCAGATGTTAAAAGGATTAAGACTTCAGTAGGACTCAAGGGAAAGATGTCTAAAATGTTGGTTTGGTTCTTGAGGGTCCTGAAACTGATGTGGAATGTTTGTGCGTTATGTTTCTATCGATTCCATTTCCTTTAGGTCACATAAGAGGTCGAATCCAAACATAGTAGCCTCTCATCACATGTTTACCCTGGTTGGCTAGTTACTTGGGTAGATGTGGGGGGAGGGTGTTACAGAGTGGTATCAAAGTGTGGTTCACCCCTTAGACTAGATGGGCGGTGTGCGTTGGTCATGCATGCATGTTAGTTGCATGTGTATATCTTACACGTGCATTGCATGTGCTTGTTGCATTACATAATGTTGATCATGGTTGTAATAAGGTTGTCACGAGGAACTTGATGTTGATTTTTTGGAATGCATCGTCATGAGTATATGACTAGTTACATATTGTTATATGTCGCTTACATCTTGTTGTATGTCACTTGATTACATCCTTCTATGTTAGGTTGCATCCTTGTATGTTTGATTACATGTACCAGTCTTGTAGCTAGGTTACAAGTATTGATCGCTTATGCTTAACTACATGCATTCATATGTATGTGTAGTTGACTGCGCATTTTTTATGCATGTTGATAGTTTCATGTGGCAATGTGTACAATGGATTAATGGTTGTTTTCATGCATGGGTTCATGGTTTGTGAAGTTGATATGGTCATGCATTGATGACTGGACTCTAGCTAGAAGGATGTGTATATGGTTTTGTACTCATCTGTTATATGTCTATATGTAGTCGGTATGCATGTATGGCCTTGGTTATAGTTATGCATGAATAGTAGGTCAAACATGCCTTGTGAAGTCATGGTATGCAATTTAGGTCATTAGGGTTCTATTGGTATGTTATGATGCTAATTTGTTGAATGAGGTAAAGCAAGAGATGCATATCATCAAAGAGAAGTTGCAGCATTAGACCTCGAGGCAAGAGCATGCCATCATATAGGTTTATATGTGGGCATACAGGTATGGAGGTTAAGGATTGTTATATGCATTAAGGTTATCTGCATTAGGTTTATGTACATGTCATTTAACATTATGGTTACATACAAGATAGATGATAGTTTATTAACATATTCATATGCACATGAATCAAATAGTCAAGAATGATGGTAACATGTGGTTGTATGCATTTCTATTGTTGTTTTATGTTAGATAACTTGATGATTATGTTATATGTTGTTGATGAGCATGATATATAGCTTATTATTGTTATATTATATTACCTTTATGATTGGGCTTATTTCGTTGAGATCTTGATGTTATATGTATTGTGATAACCTGGTTTGACCTATGCAGATGGTTATGGTTTCAATATTTAGGTATGAGTTGACATATTCATGATGTGGTGTCGTGCTAATATAGATTGATCGTATATATGTGATTGTTATGCATGAATGACAAATGCTTATGATCTTATGATGTGAACATGGTAGTTAGTTATTGTTCCAGATATCATGATTTCTGTTTGAGTTGATATGTTGTGAAGTTATATCATGCTAACCTAGATTGATTGTGTAGACAAGATTGCCTACCCTGAGATACATCAAGGTATGAGTTTTCTTATGTCGTATAATTGGTACTTGATTGTTTGATTATTTTGTCTAGTTTATTTATTTAACAAGGTATGGTTGCAAGTTGGATGAATGTTTGATGAATTGTATAATATGAGTATGTGTTCAAATGATCTTGTTTTAAGATAGTTGTACTTATACATATGTGTTGAAACTATTGATATGTACATGAGTGTAGTAGGTGATAGTTGTAGCATTATGTCTAATGAATATGAGTTGACTATAGATTATGACATGATTGTTAGTCTTCATAAATATTTATTCCAAATTGATAGATATTAATGTCTCGATATTTGGAACATGTGGTTGACATGTGTGAGAACTTGCACGAAACATGGTTGGTATTAGCGTGACAAGGTAATAGTTGATATTTTTATATAACTAAGCCTCGATTCCAACAAGGTAAAAAGGTAAAAGAAAGGAATTGGGCAAGAATTCATTAGGCTATGTTTGGAAACCCTAATTCCAAATGAATGAGCAATTTTCACACGGGAAGTCTTCTTAACCTTGATTTGTTGGAAATTATGTGGATATGTGCTATATTCATGGACATGTATTTGACAGGTATATTAACTAGTCTCTAGTTACAGGTGGATTGATCAAGGGGATTAGAGTCCCTTAAGAGATGGCATGGACGTGTTCATCTACAAGGAAACATGATTGGCACAACAAGATAAGGTATCTGGTGTATTGTTATGTTTATTTATGCACTGAAAGTTATGTGTGTATGGCAGTATGATACAGGGGATTCCATGACAAAGAGACTATCATGAAATCTTGAACAAGGCTCAAGTTGAGATTTCCTTTGGAATCACTGGGAACCATGGGGATTGAGTCATGGTGTCCATTGTTAGTCTTGTGCTTTTGGTCTTTTTTTATTTCCTTGCACTTGATTTGCATTTTTGTTATGTCTAGTGCATGATCATGCCACTTTGTTTGTGGTGTCATATTATTGTTGGTTTTCCATGGTTTTCTTCTTATTTTCTTCTCGTTCTTTCCTTTATTGTTTTGAGAGTCTTGGGAACTCGTTGGGAAAAGAGGAAATTAATGTACCTTGGGGAGAGTCGTGTGGTACGCAATAGGTAATGTAAGACTTAGATGAAGCTCTATGCATGAGGAAGCACAGTGGAAGGTAATACTATGACAGTCGGTTGGACTGGCTGGGTCCAATGTGGTAAATGGACGATGGCAATAAAGTCATGAGAAAGGTGACCAAAAAGGTAAAGTAAATGGATCTGAAGCATCAAATTCCTTGGCTATGATGGAAACGACTATTCTTAATGTTGCGCATGTGTTGTATGAATAAAGGAAGTTCTCTTAACCCTTGACCTTGATATCCGGTAATTATGTTATGATCATGATTATGCTGATGTTTATATATGTATACATGTAGATGTGTATGTATGTCATGTTTGACACGTAGAAATTTCGCCTATAGAACAGACTGATATATGCATGTCCTAAAGCATAATAATTGTTCTACTTCTACAAAACATTAAGCGGAAGCATAATCGAATTCATGAGCAACATCAAGTAGAAACATGCATAACTGATCAAGAGAAATAATCACACATAACACAAGATATATCCAGGGGAAAGCACTAGCATAAAACCCCAATCATGTATTATCAATCAAGTGGAGATCCTCAACAACATACAAAAAGAATCAACTCAATAGCTATCCTGCTCTCTCTGTAATTAGAAGATCCTGATGATCTTCAATCAGAAGATGAAAATCATGGACTACCTAGGGCTCAATATATAGGCCACAAGTCCTCCAATCTCTTATATAGATCCTTCTCATTGTCCCACATCTGATCTCAACTGGGTCTCTGACAGAACTAACATGCAATAGTTATCCATGAGTGAATTCTTAGTTATCTAAAATAATAGTTGTCACATGCATGCAAGCATTAACAAACTATATTTTATTATATTAACAACTTGTTAAAATAATCTAACTGGACTTAACTAATTAGAACTAAGTCAACTGATTCTCTCATTATAGAACTCATACTTATTCCCTCAATCAATGGAGGAAATTAAGGATAAATTCCTCAATCAATGCGACAACTCATATGCATGCTCACAAAGACTTCAAATTCGAATTTCCTTAACTAATTAATTCAACTGAATTAATTAATTAATATTTCCAACTGCTGTTAAAACCAAAATTAATTTTACTTCCTATAGATAGACTAGGGACTGCTATAAATAGGAAGGGACCCAGAAATGTTATTTTTAGAACTTTCTATTTTTAGCAATTTCACCTCCCACCCAATGTGGCCAATGACCTCACAGACCAAACTGCTATTTTTAGACATGTTATTTCTATGCATGTTATTTTTAGCACATTCTAAATTTAACATTTCTTGTTGCACATTTTTCAACACTCCCTCTCAACAAGAAAGGCTTTCTCTCGAACCCGATCCTATAACTCTGGAATGTTCTGCATGCAACA
>APFE030558085.1:0-13357 GCA_000404065.3 Pinus taeda | reverse complement strand
AAGTTCAGGACCTGAAAAACTGCTAAAAATAGTAAGTTGTGCTACAATTAAGGAAACTGAAAATGTTGAGAAAGACAATGGTGGGGGTCCAGGTGGACTTGGCAGGTGGCCACCAATATCCACCTGGATCAAGGCCAAAATTGCCTTGCTTCACTAAAATGCACGCTCGAGCTTCATTTATTAGCCAATCTGATTGATTCAAACTATAGCTTGTTTATTTAATGATTTTGCATACTTTTGCATTTGTATATCTTTATTTAGAGTTCAATGCCAAATAAGTAATAAGAACTAGTCATATTTGTTTCCATTCTCCTTACCTATTTATCTTCAAACCCTAACTAGGCCACTTGACCTAATCTTAAACTTAAAACCCTAAAAAATATGTACAATATAGAAAAACCCTAAATTAGACCCTACAAACCCTAGGTGTTATCTCTTTATGTATTCCTTGGAAACATTTAAACCGAATTACTCCAAAAATAATGTCATCCAACCTTTACTTATAGTGTTTCAACCAGGAAACTACAAGTTTCAACTATTAAAATTCAAGTTTGATTTTTCTTAGTCCATCGCCTTATTCCCAAACATTCCTGGTGTGCATTTATTTGAGGCATAGAAGCCCTACCTTTTACCCTTTGAAATCCATGCAATTTGGATTATTTTTTAGAAATGTAAACATATATGCAAAACATAAAAATATTTAATTGTATTAATGCTATTTATGAGTAAAATAATACTCTCGAAGTTGAATCATTCAATTTGGCCTTGAAATGAAGGTTGGGCATGTGTTTTTGTGAAATATACCAAAATTTCCTTGCTTCACTCAAAGGCACACCCAGGCTTCATTTATTGGCCAATTTGATTGATTCAAATTGTATATTGTTTATTTAATGATTTTAAACACTTTTGCATTGTTTCAACATTTTATGTTTTTCTTCGACTCGCCTTATGTGAAAGTTGTACATAAGTGGGAAACGTAATTATGTAGGATATTTGTCAAACATGATGCAAGGTTATATCCTAAGGTTAGGAATTGTCCAATCATATCCCATTTCAAATTTCATTACCAAGAGTGTAATTGTTTTGACCTAGGAGTGCATATTTTCTCCAACTATGATCATTGCCAGATATGATCAATTGTTATTCCGACAAACTTGGATTTCAATGTATAAAATTTCCTTTATGAGAATGACTATGCTATGTTGCATAAAATGGTTTTATACTTAGGTTGGAATGATCATTATCTCACATTCAATTAAGTATAAGTCCTAGTGTGCATTTATTTGAGGCACACAAACCTTGACTTTAACCCTGCGGAATCGATCAAATTTGGCCTATTCTTGCACAACATAAATTTCTATATGAAAAATTAATGTTAATTATGAGTAAAAACTACTCTAAAAGTTGAGTCATTCAATTTAGCCTTGAAATGAAGGTTGGGCGTGCATTTTTGTGAAGCGGGTCAAAATTACCTTGCTTCACTAAAATGCATGCCCATACTTTATTTTATTGGCCAATCTGATTGATTCAAATTGTAGATTTTTATTTAATTATTTTACACACTTTTGAATTGACATATGTTTAGTTTGACCCTTAAATAATTCTTCTTTTGATTTCATACAACATTCCAAGTTTTACTTCAACTTGTATTATGTGAAAATTGTGCATAGGTTTTTCTTTATCCTGTTGTTGGGCATAACATTTGTCCTTTTAATTTAGAGAAATAGTTCCAACTCTTCATATTAATTTCCAATCCTGGTACGTTTCGTCATTGTAGGGCTATTAAGCAAAATATATGCAAGCGAAAATGATGACTAGTGCTAATGAATCTCAAACTCAATCGTTGTAATCACGCTCTGAACAATTCAACACTCTGGTTGTTACACTCTCAATAAATAAACACATAATGCAGAATAAAACCACTATGTGACATTGTCACTCTTATTCGGAAAAGAAGAGCACTCTTGGAAACCATTCTCTCATTAAATGTTGAAATACACATTCAAATTAAATGAACACACCATCAAATTGTAACTGGAATTAAATAAATGTCACTCTAACAAAGAGCCCAGTCTAGGACGTATGCTATTACACAATAAAGAGGATAGGATTCTAGATTCATTAAAGCATCAACAAGAGTAATAATAACATTAACAACTATAGCACATGAATTATAACTGAGAGGAAATAAATCAAACAACTACAATGCCTTCCTAACCAGTGATCCTTACTAAGAAGAAGGGTCATTCCTTCCTAGCAAGGGTTGGTACACTAAACAACACACAAGCTAGTCAATATAAAGGATGACACCATTCCACAATTTAATAATGTTTATTAGAATTGTTGCATGTTTTACATCATTGGAATGATATCTTAGTTGTAACTTAATTGAAATTGTATTATGGTATATATGTGCACTTTGATATGATGTAATATGATTATGGTTCCTTTTCATATGTTGTAATATTAGAAATAGAATAGAAATAATAAATATTGCATGAAATAAATAAATAAATTTCGTTTTGAATTTATTTTTTTTTTTTTGCAGAACACAAGTCTTCTAGAAGATCCAATTCATCCTAAAATCGATCCAGATTGTGTTGGATCTGGTTCAGACATTCAAGACAATGACAATGGCGTAGATGGAGAGGACACTGAGGTAGGCAACGACGATGATGAAAATGACAATGATCATGATAGACATGATGATGATGCTGAGCAATTTATTGGTAGTAGCCAATGACATTGATCATAAAGACTCCATCATGGATCATTGTTGATAAATCGCTATGATGCATATTTTCATGTTTATTATTATATGTATCATTTTCACATGAGGTACCATATTGAGTTGTATAATTTTAACATGTATAATTTTGACTTATATCATTTGGACTTGTATTATTTGGGCCTTCATTATGTGTAGTTGGTCACGGACCATCAACTTTGTTTTATTATATATAAAAAATATAGGTTATAGTTAAATAATAATAATCAAAATCAAATCTTATATAATTTTATTCCAATGATGTGGTGTGGTTTGTAACTATAAGAAACATGAAAGAGATTTTTTATGCAAATCTCTATGATGTGGATATGGGTCTACATTATGTGTAGCTAGTCACGACTAACAATTTTATTTATTAATAATATAAAAATACCAATTATAGTTGAAAAAAATGTTGTTAGTTTGTATGGATATCCATTTCCCTGAAAATTATTTATAAGCAGTATGCAATAAAATATTTCAAATGTAATATGACTTACTCTATATTCATATAAGTTATCTAAGAGGTATCATATACTTAACTAATTTAATTGAAATAAAAAATAGTGAACTAATAAATGGAAGATATAAAGGAAGCATCATGAGTCGTTAAAATGGAAGCAGAACGTGCCTCTAAAATGGAAGTAAAATTCGACTTTAATTTGGAAGCCATACGTGGAGCTATTATTGGCTCTAAATAGGAAGCTAAATTGGTTTCTTAACATAAAGAAAAATTGGAAGCTAACTTAGAAGCAAATCCCAACACTAAAAGAAAGCAATAATGGAAGCCAAACAAGAAGCACACCAGGAGCAATCTTGGAAGCAAAACTTGGCATTAACTAAAAAGCACAAAAAAAAGCGATTTAGGTAGAAAACCAAGAAGTAATAATGGAAGCAATATTAACAATCAAGTTTTGTGTTACATGAGAAGCAAAATTAAAAGCACTTCAAATAGCGAACAAAAAAGTAATTATGGAAGCAAAACTTGGGGTTACCTAAGAAGCAAAAACAAAAGCAATTTACGTAAAAAACAAAAAAGTAATGATAGAAGCAAACCAAGAAGCAGAAAAAGAAACAATATTAGAAGCAACAAAAGACATAATAATGAAAACCATATTAGCAACTAAATAAAATGCCATCATGCAAGCAAAGCTAAATACAAACAGCAGAGCCAAATTGAAAGCAAAATTTAAAATTATGATGGAAATATAACTTAACATAATTTAAAGTTATGATGGAAATATAACTTAGCGTTAATTAGGAAGCCAAAAAAACTATTGCACTATTCCCGACGCCAATCAAGGCACCCATGTGTACATGCCATTTTTTGCTAGATTTTGTGACGTCGCATGAAGCCAATTCACGCGCTCAGAAACATTGGATTCTAATGCTATTTGCGGCTCTAATGGCATGTTTGTTGTAGTATAGAGCTTAGGCTAAGAGAATTTGAGAAATTATGTGCGATTTGTTGTGGTTAAGTTAATACGCAGGGATTTGATAGGTGAAGAACATCCGATTGAGTGTGTGATTTGTTGTAGGTGATCAACGCCCGATCGAGGAAGACTGCAAGAAATGTTGCGAAAATCGGAGTTCAGATAATCGATAGAGCGCAGACTCTACGCTCAGTTTTACGAGGTTTTATGCTCAAGACTTGACCAAGGCGATTCATCGTTTTAGTGCTCTGAATCAGAATTCAAGATTTTCGTTCCAACACCTGAATTGGATTTTCCATGGAGCAAGCACAGAATCAGGGGTGGAAATCGATCCACCAGTGGCAAGTAATAAATCAACAAGTTCTACTGTTGCATGGAAACCTGTGGCCGAGTTTAGGTTTGAGCAATCCTGTATGGTAAAATTTGATTTCCATTGAAAATTCATTGAAAGATTTATAGTCTAATAGCATGAGTTGGATGTCCTCACTCTGATTTCAATGATTGAGAAAAAAAAATTCTAACCATGACTATACCGGTTTTGCTAATGATTCTGATGCCCAAATTGAAAACAGGGAAATAACAAATCTAGCTTCCTTCGATAGTAAATGGTGAGGCTTTCTATATTGTTTCCCTTAATCCCAATAGCCACATCAACTCTCATAAAAAAAATCAAACACGATATTATAGATACCAAGAGCCTGGTCATAGATGTTGATCGTTCTTTTGCATTTGCAACACAATTTGTGGCATTAGAAAAACCACGACTTGACCCACATTATATGCTTTCCATTTCAGTGCCATGGCTAGAAATTTATGTTTCAACACTTGTACAGTCATCTAGGTTTCCATTCCAAATTTCTTTATAACTCTGTGGTTTTAGTCCCATTACACCAATTCTGATCCATCCCATGCAAAGTTTCTGAATTTTATCGATCTCCAACTTCTTCTGGCATCTAATGATGGCATTTGCAGTATTGAAATCCATCTTGGCTCAAAAAGGGTTACTGAAAAATGGGGATGCCTGCAACATTCGCTTTCATCCACACTACTAGTGATCTTTGACTTTTAACCCTTTGGTTCGACCATAGAGTTAATGAGGTTCAATTGATTGGCGAGTTAAGTCATAATTAGTAAATAATTGGCATGAATCTCCAAAGGGTTCCAGAAATATTCAAGCATCCATTCATACTAGGTACTTGATGCTTAAAATAATTATGGAGAAGCAAATTTTCTATATCACTGATCTGGAGAAGCCAGTCGAGAATACCAGAGATGGAAGGTGGAACGATTTTGAACTTAAAATTTGAGGTAAGTCATTTGGCGTGTATGCTCTGGGAAATATAATTTCCTACGATGGTCCGCATTTCTCATTCTTCCTCTACAGGAAAAGTAGAATAAACGGATTGGAGCTACAACATGTTCTACAAAACATTCATAAACCAAGTAGAATATAAAAATTGTTTCTGATGTTGAAATTAAAATGGTTTCTTATTAGCCAGAGTCGATCAATTTCAATTGGAAGGCAATATCCAAAGGCTTGTCCTTCAATTATTTATAAAATTCCAAGCTATGCAACCAAGACACTAGAATTTGAGATATCTAGGGCTGCACTTCGGTCATTGAAGGAAGACTTATTAATGGATGGACAACTAAGAAATAACCTTTAGTGCTATCAAATTCCAACATGCAAACATTCACAAGATTAATTCATAGTCGACTTGTAGAGAATTATCACTCGAGTAGCTATGTGAGGAGCCATCCATCCATGGATAGATTTGTGATAATTCTCAAATTATTATAATGAACAGCATGATTATGTTCAAACAGTGTTTGCATTAGACTTGTGTAGATCAAACTATTCAATGTGCAGTTGTGGAGAGACCACTTCAGTAGAAAGACAAGATTTTGGTTTGTTTACCTACATTCTTTGGTTATGTAATGGTTTGAATCCTTAGAAGCCATGGCAATGGCACTATTTATTTTCTTTGTAAATTTTGTTGGCCACATGGGTCTCATGGCATTAATTAGTTATTTTCCAGATCATCGTAAGTTTGCGCTATCCTTTAAATCTTGTTTAAGTAGAATAGTTTTCATCTAAAATAATTAGAAATTTTGGGTTAATTTATTTGCTGTGAGAGGAGCAAGCCATTATTTCACATAGAAACTGTCAAAGGGGTTGTCATGGCAATTTGGGATGGCCACAAATGTCGTCAACTTCAAAGAAAAGTATGTTTCAGATACATATCAGGCATGTAGAAGGAGTCTTGGTCCATAAACAAAAGAATTCTTGTAGTTTATATGTCTAAAGCTTCTTGTAAAATAATTCGATGAAGATCAAAATTAAGTTGAAATGAAATTTTATTGGGTGCATTTTCAGTTGAACTTGACACCTATTTGATTTTTTGGTAAGTCAAAGCTTGACAAGATTGAGTAGTTAAAACTCATATCATTGTAAAAATCACTAGTTTGGGTGCATTTTCGGTGTTATCTAACACACCCATCATATTAAAGAAGAAATCAATCAAGTCCAAGTGAGTATGTTCAAATGGAGAAAAATATTCAATTATAAGGGTTATTGAATGTTTTGATAATCTGTAATAGCCCTAGATTAAATGTTCATGTAATAAAGTTAAGAAACGCAAACTAAGACCAAGATCATAAGACATGTATTCCAAATTGAATGTTATGCAAAGTATCCTAATGGGAATCACTTCTTGTTTATTATGGCTAGGGGGGAATTGAAAAAGACAATGACAAAGGATTTGAAAAGGAAAAAATACATTATTGGCATTTATTTTATGAAAATAAAGAAAAATAGGAGAAAAGGGAGGTGAAAGGTCACAAGTTGCATGTGAGGAGGAAATTGAAGGAAAAATAAAGAAATTAGAGGCATAAATAATAAAAAGACATCAGAGCATTAGTTTGGGAACCTTTTGTCATTTCAATTTTGGAATTAGCCTAAGAGAGGAGAATAGCACCAAGAAGAGAAGGAAAGAAAGCAAGCAAAGGAAGGACAAGGAAAGCGAAGGAAAGCAAGGAAAGGTTGGATCAAGCGACTTCAGTGGGAATGCTTGCTGATAACAAGTTGCATGTGTGATTTCCTAGCTAGTTTTGGAATGCATGGTATATGCATGTGTGTATTTGGTTCATTTGTTGTCATTGGTATGGGTTTTGTCAGGTTCTGACAATGGTTTTAGCCTTGCCTTGCCATTTCCGGATAGCCATGATGTGATGGGATTCATTCTTGGTTTAGATTTGGATTGTCAGAAGGTTTTGGATCCATGTGAGGTGGTGTCAGGAAAATCCCGAGGGTTGGCGGTGGATATGGTTTTCTAAGGGAAGCCCTCAATAGGTGGGTGAAGGCAAGAAAATTCCTCAAGGGATGGTGAGGGAATTCTGAAGCATTGAAGCTTGGCTCGATTTTGTGATCTCAAGACTGGTTTAGGTGAGATCACGATGGTGTGAGGGTGGAGGTGGTTTAACGTTTGGATTCCCTTCGCTTTTTTTGGGTTAGTTTATCCCATGAAATCCCACATTCATGCATGGAATATAGCACATGGGTGATTGGCTAAAAGAAAGATTTCGTTCACCCCAATCTACAATCGAGTGGTAGATGGAAGTCCCTGACTTGATTTGATTTTGCATATGGTTAATAAGAGCTAAGTTCCTCTTGTCTTTATGAGTAAATGTAATTTTTATTATTTGTCTTTAATGGTTGTTCTATCATTGTTGATTATCTAGTTATATGCTAGTTATAAGCATGATTTTATGATAGATTTAACTATTGGTCTTATCACCTTTTAATTGATGAATGATTGGTTAACAAATGCATGGCCTAATTGGTGTCATGGCAACTATTGTGAGAGTGTATTAGCCCTACCTGGTAAACCTCAGATAAGTTTCAGATCTTTATGTTCACATACGCATTCATGACCTGTAGGTTGCATGTTCTCAATGTGTTTGACGGAATTACTATCATGGTTATACTAGGTTAGATCAAGTCCTTGAGTATGTTTTATGTTAGAGGCTTTCTCTCTATGTTATTTATCCTTTTTGGAAGTTTCATAAAGTTCTAGGTAGAGGTGTGGATCATATCCTTGATAAAAGGGCTTAAATCTCACGGTCGTTGGCACAAGACTGCCTGAAATGACTACAGTCGCTAGGAAGCAGGCATGTGGGAGTGACTAGAGGGTTACAGTCACTTGGAGGCATTGGCATGGGAGTGGCTGGGGTTCTAGCTAACTAAAAAATACAGTTATCTCAGGGGTTAGACAACTGGAATGGTTTGTTAGTTCCTAGGGGTCCTGTAGCACCTAAGGGAAGTCAGTAAGTTCTTGTTATGTCAACTCCATTTTCTTAAGGTCATCTAGGAGGTAGATTCATGTCATAGTAGCCTCTCAACTCATGTTTACCTGGGGAAAGCCGATGAAAGTGGGTAGATATGAAAGGAGGTGTGTTACATAGTGGTATCAAAGTGAAGTTGCGCTCTCTTTAGGTGGTATGGTTATGGTTAGCCCATTTGGCCCATGCAACTAGATGCATGCATTGTCATGCTTGAGGTCATGCTATGTAGTTGGTATTGTCATGCATGATGTTGACATATTGATATGATTATGATTATACATGTATCGTGCTAATGTGGATTTATTTTGCAGATGAGATAAGCCTCCCATGAATGTAGCACCCTCCTCACACATCTACCCAAATAACCATGCCAATTGGGTAATTATGCAACGAGAGGCTACTACGATTGGATTCGACCTCCTATGTGACCTTAAGGAAGTGGAATCGATGGAACTCATCAACCGACCTATCCACATTAATAGCAGAACCCTCAGGAGACATGTCAGCCACTCAAATATCTTGTCCCTAGGTCCCACTAATGTTCTGGACATCTTAAGCCTCAATCACTCTCATTCTATAGGCATGAGAACGTCCAGAAACCCAAATTTTCTCTCATAGGCTTTCATGCCAGTGACGAGAGACTGAATTTGTCAATGTTATGCCAGCAACCCCGATATTTGAGCCACTTTTTCAGCCCCAAAGTCCAATTCACTGCCCAAAATGGAATGATAGCTTAATATCAGTCAAAGAACATGGAAACAATGTTGCAAAAGAAATAAGTCAAACAAGACCTTCATCAAATCCCTATGAGCCATACCAAGCATTTCATTAAACATATCATCAACATGTAACCTACATGTGTAAATAATATAATTAAGAGTAGGGATCTCATACTTATCTGAGAATCGCTATGAACCAATGTTCCCTCATGTCATTTGTTGCATTAGCATCTATTAGGTCATAGATACATTATCCATTCATTTACAAGCAAAAACATGATGAGAACCATACATAAATGTTGTCATAAAAATATATATATATATATAACCAGCATAATAGGGGCAAAAATATCGTAAGCATATTAGCCATAAAATCCACATATACATCAATACATTTACACATGAAAATAAAGGGAATGAATTTCTCATTAATGAATGCAATAAACCAGCCGAAGATGGGACTACCACGTTCCACTCAACCATGGAATGGTTGAGCCAAATCTCTCTTCAACCATTCGCCCCCATGCCATATTCCAAACATGAATGTGGGACTCAAACCAAAGAACCAACCAGGGCATATCGAGGCTAAACCACCTCACCCTCATCAATAGAAACTAGGCTTTACTGTAATCCATCTCGAATCACTAGGCCAACACAATGAACACATCATAACAAGCTTTACCATGATCTCCACCTAATCACTAGTCCAAACAAGTATGGATGGCACCAAATTTCTCCACCTACACCATGAGGAATTTTCTTGCCTCCTAAGCTCTCAAGCTTTACCGCAATCCAAATTTATATCACTAGGCCCTAAAACGAGATCCACTCTCTAGGATTTACCCCAAACCCAAGATTACTAGGCCCAACAGAGAGAAAACCACCTCTTGGTTTTACCGTATATCCTTCCATTCACTAACAAGGATTCATAGGCCCACCAATGCAACACAATCCTGGCTTTATCGTAACCCACAGTCTGGCTCATAGGTCACTAGGCCAATGACTTTACCGTAATATTCAGGGACCACTAGGCCATGTGATCTATCATTTGGAGATCCACCCCACTCAGCTTCAAATCCATCCGGTAATGCATTTCAACCAAAACATGAAAATCCCATCACACCATGGCTATCCGGAAATGGAAAGGCTAGGCTAAGAACACTATTACACCTAGAAAAAACCCATGCCACAATAGAAAAAGAACCGCATGAAATGCCATGCATACCAAATCTAGAAAGGAAATCACAAATGAAAATTAATACATGTAATGAATCTTGTTGTAGCTACTTGATCTTGCCTTTCCCTGCTTGATCTTTGCTTCCTCTTACCTTCTTTGCCTTTCTTGCTCCAATGCCAAAATTTCTCCAAGAAAACTCTAAGTGTCCAAGAGTGAGAGAGAGAGAGAGAATAATGAAAGAACTCCAAAACTCAATTGACAAAAGGTTACCAACTGATCCTCAGAAGCCTTTTTATGAAAGAGGCCTCTATTTTCTTCATTTTCCATTATTTTCCTTCAATTTCCTTGTCACATGCAACTTGTGACTTTTCACCTCCCTTTTCTCTTAATTTCCATCATTTTCATAAATAAATTTGCCAAAAATGCCATTGTGCCTTTCCAAAGCCTTATCCATTGCCTTTGCCAATTTCCTTAGCCATAATAAACCAAATGAACACCCCCTAGGATGTCCTTCCCAACATTCAGCTTCGAATAAGTATCCCATCAATCGTGATTATTATTTTGAATTTATTAACTTTTATTACATGGAATTTTCACCAGGGATGTTACAGAACCCTCCCCATTTGGGAACACCATCCTCGGTGTTAGACCACATCAATACCTCAGAAAAATTGTTGAAAAGAAAACATATTGCCCATGGAGCTTTATAACATATCTCAATGCATTATTTACAATAATCACCTTGCTGAAAGCAAACCAACATAATGACATAATAACATGACATCGTAATGACATGACACCCATAGCACTTATTGGAGCTTATAACTTATCTCATGGCGGTATTTACATCCATATACATATGTCCATATAGAAACATCACCAAAACATATACCAAAGCATATACCTAGAACACCATACCGAAACTGCTTTGCCTCAACCGGAAAACAAGGAAGGATACATAGCCTGCATCAAACCCACCATATCTCATGTAGCTTCATCGAGCCCAAAGTGCTTCCACTGCACTTTAACTTACTCAATTTCTTGGTTCTGGAGCATGAGCATCTTTTTCTACAATATATACTAAGGCTTCGGCTGGAATTCTCCATCTAATTCCACCTGCATACCAATCAATCACATGATCAACATCCTTAACATACTTCTTAAGCAATGACACATGGAAAACATCGCGGACTTTCACTCTCAGAAGTAGTGCAAGTCGTTAGGCTACCGGCCCAATCCTTTCAATGACACTGAAGGGTCCACAAAACCATGGTGCTAGCTTGGCACCATGGTTTTTTCCGTAATGAGCTCTTCTTTGGTTTGATGCGCAAGTACATATGTTCCCCAACCTGGAACTCCTTGAAAAACCTATTCCAATCTACATATATTTTATGCCTATCATGTGCTTCCTTTATATTTTTCTTTATAGCCTTCATTTCTCATTCTATGTCTGCCAACTTCTCTGGTCCAATCAACACCATGTTAACCAGATCACTCCAAATGATGGGAGTATTGCAACTCCACCCATACAATGCCTCAAAAGGACTCATCCTTAATGACTCTTGATAACCGTTGTTGTATACGAACTCTATCAAGGGTAGATACTCTTCCCACTTCCATTGTCGATGCATCACATACATCCTCAACATGTCCTCCAATATCATGTTCACCCTTTCTATCTATCCATCTGTCTATGGATGATAATTTGTGTTGAAGGCCAACTCTGTGCCCAAACCTACAAATAACTCCTTCCAAAACTTGGAAGTGAACTTCACATCCCTGTCTGACACAATCTTATTTGGGACACCATGTAATATGACCACATCTCTGATGAACACCTATGCCACATCGATAGCTGAGAATGTAGACTTCACTGGAATTAAGTGTGCAACCTTCGTCAACCTTTCCACAACAACCATGATGGAATCATGTTGCCTCATTGTCTTCAACAACCCTGTAATGAAGTCCATGGAAATGACCTCCCATTTCCACTCTGGAATCGCAATTGGTTGTAGTAGTCCACTTGGGTGCTTAAACTTTGCCTTTACAGGCTAACAATCAAAACACCTAGCCACAAATTTTGCTACATCCTTCTTCAAATTCGGCCAATAATAGAATTTCTTCACTGCAGTCAATCTCTTTTGATAACCTGGGTGACCTGAATAAGGTTTCACATGAAACTCTCTCAATATCACCTTCTTGAACTCACTACTATTTGGAACATATATCCTATCTCTAAATCTGAACAATCCATCCTCTATAAGACAATAAACCATACCCTGTGCACCTGTACATGTACCTGTGCTTGTAGTTGTACTTCCATCTATACCTGTACCACTATATGTACCTGTACCTACACTTGTACATGTACATGTACCTGCACTTGTACATGTACCTGTAATATCACTTGTACCTATATCCTGCTGACTTGCCTGCAAGATCCTATCCGGTACTTTTGTCCCATATGAAATCATAGCTACCAAGAGCTTTACCTGTACCCGCCTGCTAAGAGCATCTACCACTATGTTCTCTTTACCTTTGATGTATGTAATCTCAAAATCAAAATTCACTTATCATGGCCAACCATCTAGCCTGTCTGGCGTTTAGATTTAGCTGGTCAAACAAATATATCAAACCCATATGATCACTCATAAGTAAAAACCTCCTACCAAGAAGATAGTGTCTCCACATCTTCAATGCATGTATGATCGTCGCTAACTCAAGATCATGTGTTGGGTAGTTCTTCTCATTCTAGTTTAGTTTTTGTGACTCATAGCATACCACCTATCCATCTGGCATACAGACTCCACCAATTCCTCCCTTGCAAGCATCTGTGCATACTACAAACTATTTGTTCGGATCTATAATCTGTAGCACTGGTGCATGTGTCAACAACTGCTCAAGCTGCTCAAAGCTA
>APFE030558077.1:6860-19886 GCA_000404065.3 Pinus taeda | reverse complement strand
AAGGGAACATTGGATCGAATCACTGTGAAGGATATGATCACCTTCTTTCCTATTTATAATAGAATTTATCCCCTGTTTTTCTCTGATGGTCCATGTCCTCCTTGCTCCGCTTTGGATTCCTCTTTTAATGAAGAGTGCCAGATGCTCTTGCATCAAATTTTCAACATGGTTTCAGAGCTTTGGTTCTCTAAGGGAATCATGAAGATCTCCTCTATAATAAAAAAGGTCATCAAGAAAATTGCAAGCCAACTCAAGAAAGGTATCAAGCAAGCATGGAGTTTCTTATTCTCTTCAAAGAAAGCATCAAACAATGAAAGGGATGAAGGTCTCTTCTCAGATCTCTTTGGTACATTCCAAGATGAAGACATGGGTAATTGATAGTGGTGCATCAATTCACATGACTGGCCACTCCGACTGATTGAAAACCTTATCAAAAGGAAAATATGCTTACTCTGTGGAACTTGCAGACAACAAAATCTATCCTGTGAAGGGCATTGGATCAAATTCCATAAAAATCTAAGATGGAAGCAACATCCACCTCAACGAAATTCTATTTGTTCAAGATTTGCACAAAAATTTACTTTCTATTTCAAGTTTAGAAGACAAAGGAGATAGAGTAGCCTTCATTAATGGTAAAGTAGTTGTTTGGGGAAAGACTCAAGCTTAGATCAAGCTAAAGTTATTGGTATCCAATAAGGAAGGATTTACATATTAATATCTCTTGTAAAACAAGCTCTATTTCACATTGATATTAGTCCGTGTGAACTTTGGCATAGAAGGTTTGGTCATCTACATTTCAAAAAACTTCCAACTTTAAGTTCCATAGTAGATGGAATCCCAAATCTAAAGGAAGATCATGAAGGTGTCTGCAAGGGATGTTCTTTGGGCAAGAATACCAAGAGACCATACGGAAGTAGTGCTTCGAGGTCGAAATAATCTTGGTCCTTGGATCTCATTCACTCTGATGTGTGTGACCCTATGGCTCCAAAATCACTTGGAGACCATCGGTAATATGTCACATTCATATATGATCATTTAAGAAAAAACCTCGGTTTACTTAATGAAAACCAAGGATGAAGTATTTATAAAATTTCAAGAATTCAAGGCTAAAGTGGAGAATCTTACAGAAACAAGAATCAAGATACTAAGATCTAATAATGGAGGAGAATATACATCCAAAGATATCATAGCATTTTGTGAGGAGTCTGGGGTTAAGAGGGAGCTGATATTCCCATACAATCCTGAACAAAATGGAGTTGTAGAAAGAAGGAATAGATCTACTGAAGAAAGTGTAAAAGAAATTTTATACGGTCAAGATCTACCTAAGTTTCTGTGGGAATTGTTCACTGGAAAGAAGCCATCTATAGATCATCTCCGAATATTTTGGTGTCCTTTGTATATTCATATACAAAAGGACAAAATAAAGAAGATGGATCCTTCTGGCATGAAAGGTATATTTGTTGGGTATAGTAACTCGTTGAAATATTATAGAATCTATATGACATATGGACATCACATTGAAGTTAGTTGTGATGTCATATTTGAGGAGAGTATAGAATTCAAGAAGTCAAAAGAAATTCTATAGATTATGATGATGAAGAAATTCCAATATTTGAGGAGGAAGTCGAAAAGGAAGGAGAAGAATCACACCATGAAGAAGAAGGGCCTAATGAACCTACTCAACCTGTGGTCATTCTAGAAACAAGGAAAAGACCTAATTGGTTGAAATCCACACTACTTGATGTAGAAGGTCATGGGGAAATGCAAGGATCATTTAGAGAAAGTAAGAGACCCAAGAAATATTATGGGTTTGCTGAATACATGACAAAATTAATAGAAGTAGAACGATCCACCTTTAAAGAGGTTGTAGAACATTGGGAATGGAAGGATCCCATGAATGAAGAGTATCAATCTATAATGAAGAATGGAGTCTGGGAGATTGTACCACACTCGAAGATAAATATGTGGTTACTTCGAAGTAGATCTATAAGATCACATATGCAACTGATGGAAGTATAGATAAGTATAAAGCAATATTTGTGGCTAGAGGTTTCTGTCAACTTGAAGGCATTGACTATGAAGAAACATTTGCTCCAACAACACGATATACAATGATTCGATCATTAGTTTCTTTGGAAATGTCGATGGGATGGAACATTCACCAAATGGATGTCAAGACTGCATTTCTGAATGGCACCATAGATGAAGTCTATATAGAACAACCCTTGGGATTTAAATTCAAATATTGTAAGGCATATGTTTGCAGATTGAAGAAAGCATTATATGGCCTCAAGCAAGCACCAAGGGCATAGTATGCTAGAATGGAGGCATACCTATAGAGAATTGGCTTCCAAAAAAGTGCGGCTAACTCGAACCTTTATATCAAGGTTGAAAATAATGAACCTGTAATTATTCTTCTGTATGCAGATAATCTTCTCTTGACATATGTAGAAGTTCGAATTGAAGAATGTAAGAAGCAATTGGTAGCATGATTTGACACGTTGGGCTGATGAATTATTATTTAGTTGCAGAAGTCTGGCAAGGACGAAAAGGAATCTAATTAGGCCCAGGAAAGTATGTGATCGAGATTCTAAATAAGTTCCACATGATGGACTGTAAACCTATGACCAGTCTGATGATCACAAACTTGAAGACACTGAGAAGTTCTAAATCAAGCCTTGTGGATCCTTCTAGGTATAGAAAACTTATTGTCTTATTGATGTACTTGGTGAATACTCGACCATACATATGTTTTGCAGTAAATGTACTAAGCAAATTAAAAGTGGATTTAAAGCATGATCATTGGATGACAACAAATCATATTATGATATATCTGTGAGGAACCATCAACTACTGTCTGAAATATGACAGAAGGAATAATTTCCAATTGATTGGGTATACAAGATTTGACTGGGGAGGTAGTGACTAGGATGGAAGAAACAATGCAAGAGGATGTTTCGGTCTAGGATCCTCCATGGTCTCATGGATGAGTAGAAAGAAAGACATCATTCCTTTGAGTAGTGTTGAGTTTGAATATGTTGCAGCATGTGATGTAAGCACGGAAGTAATTTGGTTAAGGAAGCTTCTATCTGAATTGTTTGAAGGACCGATGAACCGTACAGTAATACTTTGTGATAACACCAGTTGTATTTGTTTTTCTGAGGATCCAACATTTCATGGAAAGAAAAATAGTGTCAACAACAAGTATTACTATATTCGAGAGCTAGCACAAAATGGCATGTTGTAACTACGGTATATCTCCACTGATGAACATGTACCTGACATATTGACGAAATCACTTCCGAAGAAGAAGCTTTTATACTTAAGGGACAAGTTTGGTTTGGTGGATTTTTCCTCCCTAATTGAGAGGGAGAGATAGACACCACATTCTTGTCTTCACTTGGGAATAAAGAATGGAGGATTGGATAACCATCTGGTATTCAATACTCTTTGAGAATGTGGTAGGGAATTCAAGACAAGAGTAGTCGTGGACCAATATTCTTTGAGTATTAGATACCCAAGATAAGAATAGTACAATGGAAGGTCATACTCTGTGAATTGGTCTCGCCATAATTGTGCTCAAACCTTGCAGAGAGATAGAGCTGTTAGTCAAGGCCTTTCTATGTGACAATTTTGGTTAATATGATGTTAGACAAATGGGTTACCAATCTAACTCTTATTATGAGATCTCTTCAGATTGAGAATGACCATGTACCTCTTATGAATACCTCCATATTTAAGAGGGATTGTCGAAAAATGTGTAACTAGGTTTGGTCTTCATAAGTAAGAAATGTATTCTTGTAAATATAAAATGAAAAATAAATTATTATTATTATTGGAGCATGGGTTTCATGCTCAAGTTATTTTATTTTATAGGTCAAGCATCCATTGATTTCTTCTAGGGTTTGTCCTAGGTATAAGAGTCATTTTCATATATTGAATATCCTACGGGCACATTGTAAATTGTAAATAAAAAAATTATTTTGTCATTAAAGTGTCAAAATACCTCCAAGATCAAGTTGTCCTACATGAAGAGCCATGTCCACCCTTGAAGAAGCCTATATATAAGAGGAACGCGTCCTCCATTTGAATCACTCACTCACTCATCTATTATATGAAGAATAAGAAGTCAAGAAGAAAGTGCGAAGAAGTCGAAGTGTTTTTGGGCCTTAGATATCTCTCTTAGGAAGATCGAAGTTAGGGTTTCTACGCTAGGATCTGTTGTAATCCAATTTTGAAAGCAGAAGAGAAGGGAAGGCAAGCAAAGGTTTATTAGGGAATCTTGGTATCCCTAAGACTCAATAAAAGGCAAGAAAAGTCAAGATGAAGGCTATTAGAGGTAGATCGAAGTCTCCTAGAGAAGCAATAGTGGTTGTGATAGTTGTTGGGTAGTAGAATTTCTAATCTACTGGGAGGTCGAAGATATTGCAACAGGAGGTCATGGTAGATATTTTTGAGGGTATTTGTTTGAGTCTCTAGGTCATGGTATTTCTTAATTGAATGATATAAGCAAAGAAGAAATTTACGGGTTTTCCCCTCAAGAGGAGGGGTTTTGGCCCTCGCTTGCAACCTATATACTATCACTGTTCTTACTGTTTTGGTAGATGTTTGATGCATTGCACGTTGGAATAATAATGAGTAAAGCTAATAAGTAAAAGATAACACAAGAAATTATCAAGTTAATAGAATTAACATATTCCTTGCCCTATTAAATTCTCAACAGGTCAAACATGGTCAACCTTACTCAAGTATGGTTAACCATAATCAATGATAATGGTCAACCATGATCAACCATAAACTACCATAATGTTAAATTAATACCATGTCCAACCAAGCCCATTAAAGAAAAACATGATTAGAATGGTTAACCAAGATTAATTATGGTAAACCATTATCAATGTGACAATTGATCATTGTCTCAATGTGAAAATAAATCATCAGAAACCATACTTCATCATCACATTATGAAAATATTGTGTCAATATGAAAATCAACCATGGTTGCATTGTGTCAAAGATTATCTTAATATGAAAATGAATCATGGATAACCATTGTCAACTAGCATCAACCATGGTCAATCATGGTCGACCATGGTCCATTCTCACATTGTGACTTAGATTGTCTCAATAAGGAAATCAATTTGTGGTCAACGATGGTCTAATGTCGCATTTTGAAAAGGATTATCTCAATATGAAAATCAACCATCATCAACCATGGTCCAATTTTGCATTATGACAAAGATTATGTCAATATGAAAATCAACCATGGTCAACCTTGGTAAACCATGTTTATTTTAGCATTTATAATATTTATCTTAGGGTTTATATACCTTTTGGTTTATACTATTAGTCCCTTGGGTTTAATAATATTCCCTTGGGTTTATAATCCATTCATGATTTCGTATTAATCCCTTGGGTTTGTAATATCACTCCCATTGGTTTTTTATTCCCTTGGGTGTATAATGTTAATCATTGTCACCCATGGTCAATCATTGGAAACCACGGTAAACTACTGTCAATATAAAAATCAACCATGGTCCAATGTTGTATTGTGAGAAATATTGTCTTGATATGAAAATAAATGGTTGTCAACCATGGTTAACCATTGTTAACCATGGTCTAATGTTGCATTGTGACAAGGATTGTCTCAATATGGAAATTAACCATGGTCTACCATGGTCAACCATATTTATTTCATGGTTTATAATATTTATTTTAGGGTTTATATACCTTGGGTCTATAAATTTTATCCCTTGGGTTTATAATATCAATCCATTGGGTTTATTAATCTAAGAGTTAATATTCCTAGGGTTTAATATTATCCCCTTGGTTTTTTAATCTCTTTGGTTTTTAGTAATGATTCGTAGGGTTATTTATTCCATCGGATTTATAATATCGATTATGGTCAACCATGTTTTATAAATTCAATCATGGTTAGCTATGTTCAAATGTCACATTTTGACAAATATTCTGTCGATTTGAAAATCAGTCATGGTCAAGCATGGTAAACCATGGTCGAACGTCATGTTGTGACAAGGTTGATCTTAATATGAAAATCAACCATGGTAAACAATGTTTATTTTAGGGTTTATAATATTTATATTAGGGTTTATATACCTTGGGTTTATAATATTAGTCCCTTGGGTTTAATATTATTCAACCATGGTGAACCACGTTTTATAAAATCAATCGTGCTCAACCATGGTTATTCATGGTCAACCATGATCCAATGTCGCAGTGTGACAAAGGTTGTCTCAATATGAAAATCAATCATTTTCTCAACCATGGTCCAACATCACATAATGAGAAAGATTGTCTCAATATGATAATCATCGTCAACCATGCTCAACCATGGTCAATCATGCTCAACAATGGTCAACCACGTTTTATAAAATCAAACATGGTCATCCATGGTCAATCATGGTCAACCATAATCGAACGTCACATTGTCACAAATATTGTGTTGATATGAAAATAAACGATGGTTTAGCATGGTCAACCATGGTCCAACGTCACATTATGATAAGGATTGTCTCAAGATGAAAATCAACTATGGTCAACCAAGTTTATTCTAGTGCTTACTGTGCCAAGAGGTGCTCGACAACCAAGTATGGGGTAGATGTTAAGAATAAATGTTTAACATTTAACATTTAACAAATTTAATATAATGTCAATGTCAACCCTAATTAAAAATCTCTACAATTTTTATGTATAAACAAAATATAAATTCAACACTGGTTTTACAGAAAGTGAAGTGGAATTGGTTTCATCGTATAGTGCAAAGTGGAATTCTGTTTGTGAGGAAGGGTGAAATAATTAAATTAATATAGTTAATTTAATGTTGATGACTCTAGATTTTGAAATATAATATTTTTATTAAAATATAATATAATATTTTTATTTTTTAATGAAATACTCATTTTTATTGGGTTGAGAGGTGCTCTCCAACCGAGGATGCTAGAGATGTGTAACATTAATGTAAACATTTTGACTCAACAAAAATAAAAATAAAATATGGTAGAGGTGTGCCACTTAATGTAACATAATATAATCTAAACATTTTAACTTGGTGAAAATGAAATAAAAATAGCAAAATAAAAATAACCCTATAAAAATTAATAATAAAAAAAATAAAAATGACCCATGGTACTAAGAATCCAAGTATTGAAACATGGTACTCATGTGGAATATAACCTATTTAAGGGGAAAATTAAACTAACATAGATCCATATTAGTTTGATGTTATATTTAGATACATAATTAGTTGTAGAAAATGATGGCATTGAATCCATGTTGTCTATAAAGGTAAGACGTTTTTATGGATATGTTCTCACTTGGCATTTGTATGGATATGTTTGGTGGTTCTATGTTTTTTTTTTTTTAATATTTGCTTATATCATTGAATGGATGGATACATAATGTGCATATGTCCATAGAAGCTTTACAGATTCCTGAGGCTAGCGGGTGATCCAAGAAGGTGTTTTTAAGAAGTGTAAGGTTAAACAAGTTTGCACAAAGTATAGAACAATTGTTGCTTCTTCATTCTAATGACTTTTTTGGTAATCACTTTAATATAATATATGAAATATGTTCTCTTAATTTAGCTGTAACAATGTACTATAAAAATAGAGCTCTGATAGATCTAGGATGGTAAGTTTAGAAATGAATAAACTTAACTATGAAAGTGAGATGGGGTGAGGGGAGGAGGTGGGTGAAATATTAGGTAAAATGTAACTATTATATTAAATCTAATATTTATGCCTACCTTCAACCACTTTTTACTAGCTTGTGAGAAATATTGGGTAAAATATAATACTATAATATTATATCCAATATTTCCCCTCAATTGGTCCACTTTTTATTGTAATTTTTGTTTATATTTAAGTTTAAAACTAAACAAACTCAATAAAAATTAGCAGGGGTGGAGGGAAATATTGAATAAAATGTAATATTTAGGTTGGGGGTGATGGAAAATATTATGAAAAATATAATAATATTACATTTTGATTAGTAATTGCCTCTCCCCTAGCCACTTTGACTAGGTGGGAGTGTAATAAATATTGGGTAAAGAATAATACTACAAAGTTATATTTTATCCAAAAATTCCTCTCACCCAATCCACTTTTATTAAAAAAATATATATTTGAGGTTCATAATTAAACTAACTCCTATGTAAATATTCGATCCCAGTATGGAGAGATTTATAATGTTTAACATTTGACTCGGTCAAAAAAAAATATAAATAATAATAATAAAATAAAAAAAAAAACATAAAAATTATTAATTATTTTATATTTATAATTAATAATTAATAATTAATAATTAAACTAGCCTAGATCCATCTTAACACTAGATCTACCAGGCGCACAAAAGGATCATATTTCTTCAGATGCAAACCTTTTTTAAAGTGAAAAGAGATTTGATCCCTCTCCTCACTTAGTACATTTCAAGTTAAGATGGATCTAAGTTGGTAATATTTATCATACGGTTTATATACCTTGGGTTTATAATATTAGTCCCTTGGGTTTAATATTATTCCCTTGGGGTTTTAGTATTAATCCCTTGGGTTTATTATTCCCTTGAGTTTATAATATCAGTCCCTTGGGTTAATAATATCAATCATGGTTAACCATGGGCAATAATATCCAACCATGGTTAACCATGGTTGAATGTCGCATTGTGACAATTATTGTCTCAATATGAAAATTGACCATGGTCAACCATGGTCCAACATCACACTGAGACAAAGATTGTATCGATATGTAAATCAATCATGGTTAATCATGGTCAACCATGGTCAACCATGGTCCAACGTTACATTGTGATAAGGATTGTTTCAATATAGAAGTAAACAATGGTTAACCATGTTTATTTTAGGGTTTATAATATTTATCTTAGGGTTTATATACCTTGGGTTTATAATTTTTATCCGTTGGGTTTATTAATCTAAGCGTTCATATTCCTCTGGTTTAATATTATTCCCTTAGGTTTATAATCCCTTAGGTTTTTAGTAAAAAGCTCTAGGGTTCATTATTCCCTTGGTTTTATTAAATCAATCATGGTTAACCACGTTTAATAAATTCAATCATGGTCAACCGTGGTCCAACGTTGCATTGTGATGAATATTGTCTCAATATGAGAATCAACCATGGTCAACCATGGTCCAATATCACATTGTGACAAAGATTCTCTCGATTTGAAATCAATCATGGTCAAGCATGCTCAACCATGGTCCAATGTCACATTGTGACAAATATTATCTCAATATGAAAATCAACCATGTTTATTTTAGTGTTTATAACATTTATCTTAGGGTTTTTATAGATTGGGCTTATAATATTGGTCCCTTGGATTTAATATTATTCAACCATGGTCAACCATATTTTATAAGATCAACTGTCATCAACCATGGTTAATCATGGTCAACCATGGCCCAACATCGCATTGTGACAAAGCTTGTTTCAATATGAAAACCAACCATTGTCTCAACTATGCTCCAATGTCACATTATGAAAAATATTGTCCCAATATGAAAATCACGGTCAATCATGGTCAACCATGGTTAACCGTGTTTTGTAAAATCAAACATGGTCATCCATGGTCAATATGGTCAACAATGGTCGAATGTTGCATTGTCACAAACATTGTATTGACATGAAAATAACAATGGTTAAGAATGGTCAACCATGGTCCAACGTTACATTGTGACAAGGATTGTCTCAATATGAAAATCAATCATGGTCAACGATGTTTATTTTAGGGTTTATAATATTTATCCTAGGGTTTATATACCTTTGGTTCATAATATTAGTCCCTTGGGTTTAATGCATGTGTTGTCCTTGATGGAAACTCACTTGTAACAAAATTCATAGATTAATTCTAAGGTAACATAATCAATACAATAGAATACCAAAATGAATATAGATGTGACAGAATGCATGATAGTTTATAAGATTCAATTCAGAGAAATGATAAATTTGGAAGTTCAAAATCTATACGCGGGTTTTGTTAAGCTAAGTCGCATATGCACACGAGTTCAATGAATAAAATTAGTGTATGGTTTTTGTACCATGATATTATAGATACGAAGGGTCCTTACCAAGGCATTGGCCCATAATAATGAGCGCGGCTACAAATATTGTTCCCGTCAAATATTACCACTGACACTAATGTAGTTTTGACCCGTGGTATTGGATAAGGACTAAACTATATAAATAAGTGAAGATCAAAGGGCTAAGTGTGAAAGTGAAAGGGTTTTGATGAATAATTCAATCTGAAGTATATTTTCATTGTAAGGGCCATAATTGTCACATTGATATGAAATAATTATGCATCAATGAATACAATGATGCATTAGGATAATGAGACCTGAAATGAATGTTAATTGTATGATCTGTTCAAGGATTGACTAGATCTATTTATTGATGCATGTTTTTATCTTTGATTATTATGATCTGGGTATTTCTGAAGTTCTAAAGAGTTGTGCAATTTTAGGTCAAAATTTGCAGATTTATATGCTGGTTGGTTTCATGAAAAACACATCTCACTTATGAAAAGTCACGTATATAAAGTAAGGAGTTTTTGTTCACAAGTGACGGATTAACCTGATCAATGATGTTGTTTCTCTCCTGTCTCTCAATGATGTCCTCATGTTGATCTTGGTTGAGTGATAATATCTAAAGCAGATCTGATTGACTGATGAAGTTGAATTTGGGTATTAATTGATTGAAGAATGTCAAGATTACTTGTTGATTGTGATTGAAGATCAGAGACAATTTATGTGATTGGTTCAGAGTGTTGCAATAGATCTGATTATGATTCAGTGTTCTTTTCAGAAATTGCAGTGGTCAAATTTTCAGTTTTCAGTATATTGAGATATATACATGGGTTTCTCTCCAGAAAAGTGTGTATGCACACGGTTGGCCTTAAGTGAGGTAGTGTATACATTTTTGCAAATGAATGATCAGGGTTGCAGTTGATTCTGTTTGTTGATGCAACATTCTTAGCTCAGTTCTGTGTACTGGTTACAATGATCTAACTGTTCCAGTTGATTGGTTAAGTTTTGATTATGTATCAGTTGTTTGGGTTTCAGTGATTGGTTGATTTTGCGTGTCAGAGATTGATGATTTCTTTAGAATAGGAGTTGGATAATGAGTGAAGGTTTTAGCCTTCAGTAGGTGGGTGCCTGCGTAATGCTATATGTCTGCACCAGTACAAGAATGTAAGAATTTTTTTTATATTAATAAGTTTTGAAGACTGAGATAACAACAATGGTGGATTTCTCCCACATTGGGTTTCCACCTTAAATCCTGGTGTTCATGCATGTTTTACTTTATTTTGTTCTACACTTATTTACTACTTATCAGATTCCTGATAAATCTCTTACATTATGGGTTCAAAGTTTAACAGATAAAGAAATAGTTGTTTTACAAAGCTTATTTGGCATATGCTATTTTTTTTTACAATAGTTGTGTATATGTGCTAGTTAGGTTCAATCAAGTCGCGTATACATTTCAGAAAATAAAAATTATTATTGTGAGCTTTTAAATGTTAGGTCTCTATAATACTAGTGATTACCCAATTAATATTGTAGTTGTAACCCTTATTAATATTGTTGTGCCCCTATTGTCCCCATATTTTTATTACTGTGCCCCATAGAATCCCTCTATTGTTATTTTTGTGCCTTTATATTTTTATTGTTAGGTCGACTGGGTTATATTGTGACTCCTTATATTCCTATATATAGAAAGGAGGTTTTGTCATTTGAATCATAAAAGAATCATTCATTTGTGTAATGTAAAGGATGTTTCCCCCTCGAAGAGGCTGAACTTTAAGGCATTGATCTATCTTTTCTATCTTTTTGTGAGCTGGTTTCATAACATTTGGTATCAGAGCTTTGGATTCTAGGGTTTTGCTGCTCCAAATAGGTCATAGTGGCATTTTCACTATAACATTTTTTTCTGTGATGTTTCAGAAGTGAAAAACAAAACCCATTTGAGACAAAATCACACTAAACCTCAGGTCCGAATTTCAGAGCTTTTCGCAGTATATTAGCGGAGATATGATTTGAGGAAGTTGGTCTTTTTGCAGACTCCTAAATTACATTCCAAACATGTGACCTGGGGAAAATCATCATAACTTTCCCTTTGAGCATCATATTGAAATTTCATAAGAAGTTACAGAAAGAGGATGGATTGTAGTTTCTTTTATATATTTTTCAAAGCCAAAGGTCGAAACAAGGACACGTGGCATGTCATACAACTTTGCTCTACTGAACTAGTCTATAATCAACTCACTGTGGGAGATTTGGCATAACTCTTCCTTTGAGAATCAAATTGGGATCATACTGGTGGCATTGGAAAGAGGACACAGAGAGTTACTGTAGGTCACAATCTCAAAACTGGATGATCTGAAATTACAGAGATACATCAAAGGCAATATTGAGCTCCTACAAAGTGAAAAACGGTGTGTAGATTTTTTTTAAATTTTTGCTTAAGCTTGGTTTGAAAAATTATTTTTAAGGAATTCAAAGGGTATAATAGAGAATTATTATCATTAATTGATGCCCCAAGGAAAGAAAATGCAAACACCTAGTAGGCAATCTGGAAGCTCTAGCATGACTCATGAAGAAGAGGAAGAAATGCTACATGATATATCAAAATTACAAGACCAAGTGCAACAAATTTCACTCCCACAAAAGCTAACAGAAGCTAAGATAAATGGCGTGGAATCTAAGATAAAGGGCATGGAAGCTAAGATGAATGGTATGGAAGCTAAGATTGACGATTTGAAGATAGATTTGAAGACAGATTTGACAAATTTTCTACAAGAAATACTTACTAATGGTGAAAGGGTAGCAAAGGAAACTCGTGAGGCGAACAAAAGAAATGTTAATTATGATTTCATAGAATCTAATGTTGGATCGAAGACCCACCATATTCCAAAAATCGATATGAGTAAGTTTGATGGCAAGGATCCCGCAACATGGATATTATAGATGGAGCAATTTTTCGATCTCAATAATGTG
>APFE030558074.1:0-20114 GCA_000404065.3 Pinus taeda | reverse complement strand
AATTAATTTGAAAAGGATTTGGTCAAAAGTTACAATTCTCTCTATTTAATGGGAATTTTATTTTTAAAAACACTTAAATTCTTAAAAAAAAAGTTTCCAAAGAAAAATAAACTCAATTTAGTTTATTTATCTTATAACTCACTATCTTATATTTAATTACAAAAAATTATATTTTAATTTATAAGATCTAAAGTCAAACCTCCTTAAAGATGAAGTAAAAATTTACTTTTATGTTTTTCATTTTGATACAAGATTTTAAATAGTGATTTATCAATAACTTTTAGGTGGTGGTAAGTAGGTTTAGATGAAATGGTTGAATCAAAGTCAACAAAGATCTATCTAAATTATTTATTTTAGTTTATTTTCAATATAATTCATCTTCTTCAATGACATATTCTTATACAAAAAGTTTAATGTCAAATATATATCTTAAGAATTTAATTATATATATTATTTATATAAAATTTAAATTAATGTAAATTGAGATTCATATTCATTATATCAAAATACTTTCAATATGTAAATCTCTCTATATGTATGTATGATGCATTAATGTTATTAATATAGTTAGTTATCATGTTTAAGAATAATAATAAGCTTAATAATTTTAAACTTTATAGATATATCATGTTTCAATAATTGAATTTAGTAAGATATGACAACACTACGAGGCTCGATGGCCACTAGCTCAGGTGGCACTGCTTCCCCACCCTCTCTGTCGGTGCTTGATATAACTGCTTTCAATGCTTTGATCTCCAGTGGGCCAAAATTCCAAAAGACGAAGCCCTTGTGCCTTCTCAAAAACCTTGAGGATAGTCTGAAGGTAGAGATCAATGCTTCTCAATCTAGAACAATGGCTCTTCAACTTATGGAACGAGGTTTAGTGGGCCAACTCATGGGGATCTAACCTCACTTGCACTCCTTGAAGCAATGGGTAAATAAAACTTGGATGCCAATAATAAAGGGTCAAGTTTCCTCTTCTTTTTGTGAGAGAGGGTTTTATATCTTCTTCTTCGAGAATAAGGAAGACTAGAACTTAATCTTCAGAAGCAACCCTTATTTCATGGGTGACAATGGTCTCTATTTAAATTGATGGAGCCCGAATTTTAACTTGGAATATGATGTTCCTTCAACAATTCTGATATGGGTTAAACTCCCCTTCCTTCCTCTACATTGTTGGAATGGTGCCACTTTTAAAAGTACTGGAAATTCCTTGGGTAAGTGTATTGATCACGTTGAGCCACAAGAGGGTTTATTTTCTTGTGTCAGGATCTATGAGGAAGTATATCTGGACAAAGGACTTTCGGCCCCAGTAAATATCAACTTGGATAACCGGTCCCATATCGAAGAGGTGGATTATGACAAACTTCCTTTTAAGTGCAAGGTTTGTCATGAGTACAAACACTTTGCTAGAAGTTGCAAAAAAAAGATTGAGGAGCAATAGGATTAGGTGGAAGAATGGGACCAATGGAAACAACCCAAAAGGCGAAGAGAATAATCGAAATAGACTAACAACCAATGATAATAGAGGGATCTAGAAGGGAACAAAGGCAAGGGCCCAACCTCTCTAGCCCAAGTGAAACCAACTCCACGAGAGGGTATGAATAATTAAGGTGTTTTGAAGGCTAATAGCAATAGTTTTGAAGCACTCAACCTGGTTGAAGAGGAAGGTGGGATTCCATCAAGAAACATTCATCCCTCTCTTTGGAAGGACTCCAAATCCTTTCTTCATCTTCATAAGGATGGAACTCCACCCCTTAAGGATGCCCCAGTACATGTCATAGGTGAGATTGACTCTTCCTCGAACGAGGGTGAGTTCCACCCTCCTAAGGAAACTCGAACTGGTCCCTCCCTTGCCAGTTCAACAAATGAAAAATGAGAGACAAAGAAAGAGAAGCAACAAGATTACATTCATCGTAAGGTGGGAAGAAAAAGAAAACAAAGCGGTTCGAATAAAAATGTTGAAAATAAGCAAGAATTTGGAAGACAAGGTATTTTGTATAGACACGTCACAAGGAGATAAAATACAAGGAAAGAAGGCAATTCTTGCCTCAATAAAGGAGCTACAAAATCTAATAGCAAATGATGAAACTAATCTCTTTGAATTGCATGTGGTTGGGGTCGGATAAAAGAATGTTGAAGGTTAAATCATTAGTTCAAAAAGGAAAACCCCATATTCTCCTGCTCCAAGAGACTAAATTGAGATCTCTAGTCAATAGTTTGGTCTTAAATATAAAATATTCAGTTAGTTCTATCAACTCTAATGTTAAGTGTCTAGACCTGAATGATCCAGTGGATCTGGGAAAATATGCTATAGTTAAGAATTATATTTTGAAGTAGGTTATATTGCTCCAAATTTTGTTTTGGGGTTATATTGGAAAGTATTACCTCCAAAGAGTTGTATATGCTTAGTATCAATTGTACTCCTCTTTGGAGGATAATTTTGGTTCAAGTCTATAGATGATACGAAAGATGAAAGAAAATTATAATGTAACTATCAATGTAGAGTTGTGATCCAAACATAGATTTTGCAATTAATACGACTATTCTCATTAAATAATAATAAATAAACAAGCACACTTAAATTTGGTCAATTTTAATAGACCACTCACTTAAATAAAAGAAATAAAACAATGTACTTTCATTATTTAAATTAAGATTCACACTTATTTGTCAAAGTATTTTTAATATGTAAATCTAGATTCAAACTCTCAATACATATATTTATGCATTAATGTAATCAATATAGTTGTATATGAAAATAATAAAAAAAATTAATAACTTTAACCATTTACATATGTTATATTGTGCTTTAATAATTAAATTAAAATTAAAATTATTAACAAATTTAGTAAATAAACATCTTTTATTCATCAATAAATAAATTCAGAGTCTTTATTTTAAATAAATATCATAAGTATTCTTATTCATAATATTTACATTAAATACTACTCCATAAATATCAAACACTTGTATCAATATTGACTACGACCAAAATCTAAATACTAATTAATTAATTTAATACTACTAGCTTATTCTAATCTATTTTAAATCAAATAAATATCATAAATACCCTTGTTCATAACAACTACCTTAAATACTACTTCATAAATATCAAAAACTTGTATAAACTTTGATTACCACTAATCAAAATCTAAATACAGTTTAATTTGAGACAGCTACTTTACATTTTCTCAATGAAATATTGCACTTTTAATTCACTAAAACACTGTTGCCATATAAATATAAGGTAAAACCCACTACCTCTAAGTCTAAAATAAAGGCAACTTTATTAAGTGTGGCCCATATGTCCAGAGCTACATACCTTGCCTTGACTGGTCACGTTGTCATGATCACCTTAACATCACTTCCAAATTGGAGCCTTGGACTGGTGCATTTCAGCATGAACTTGAGCTGATAGTCCAAGATATTGTAATGATAAGTATTTGATATTAGGGGCTCTTAATGATGGCACAGATGGAATGCTGAAGTGTTGATGTAAAATGAACAATGTTGCTGATGATGGATAATTGATGTAAATGCCATTTAATTATTATGAATGAAGATAAAAATGAAATAAAGTTCTTTGTGGATAAGTTTATGGAGGATATAAACTTTTTCAAAGTTTATGTTGAGAAATTTGTATTTTTTAAGTGCCAGTATAGTTAATATCTTTCTAATGTTTTTTTTAATGAATTATATTTCTAAAATAAATTAAGATTTTTTAAAAATAAATTATATTATTTTTTTAAATATATTAGATAATTAAAATGTATAGTATTTATTAAAAAAATATTAACAATAAAATTATATGAAGATATCAGAAGAGTATATATTTCAGCAGAAGTATCATGTTTTTAATTATTGTAAAGCTCAATTTTATGGTAGTACATATATGTAATGAATGTTTTAATCTAAATGTTTTAACTTTGGAGGTTTTCATTCATATTTTTGGGTTAAATTTGCCAGTAATTTAGCAGAAGTTTGTTGGATTCACATATTTGATCTGTGAATTCTGCACAAACCGAGCATCCTAAGAGTTTTTCATGATGATGGATCTATTTATAGATTCATAAACATATTTTAAACTACAAAAAATTATTATTTGACCAAAAAATGTTTCTCCCAAAAACTCCAAAACCTAAAATAATTACACAACTCCTATAATAATGAATATGTTAATTCATCAAAAGTGAAGAATCAATATCCATGAAATCAAATATAATATGAAAATGAACTTGGCTCTGAATCTTTGTAAAGAATTTTAGCCCTTAGCCTCCAACAATGGAGCATCCAACAATTCTATAGAATCTGGATTTTAGACCTCTGTGGCTAGTTTTTTCTGACTTAGTTACTGGAGAATCCACAGTAAGAACTATTTTTTGCCAACGTTTCGAATCCCAACCGGGATCCATCATCAGAACCAAATGAAGTCAATCTAAAGAAGAAAAAATGGTTCATGAGCACAATGAACCAATTAGTTTGGAACACTATAAACCCATTCTCATTTCCTCTTATTAATTTGGAACACTATAAACCCATTCTCATTCCCTCTTATGGGGCAAGATGAGGTCAATAGTAATCAAGTATTTTATCGAATTTCATGCATTTCGAAGTCATTAAAATCTCAAAAGTCTTTATGAAGTGAGTCACAAGCAAGTATATTTTTAATGTTTTTGTTTAATGTAATATGTTTTGAACTCGTTTGTATCATATCAAAAGATCGTCTCGATTTAATTTTAAAATTTTGAACAATTTTATGTAATTTTTATTAGTGAAAACTTTCTTATTAAATAATCTCACTCAAATGGACTGAACTTTCAACAAAATTTTATATATATATTTTATTTGAAAGATTTGTAATTTATCTTTTTATTTAGTTTCTCTTCATCAACAAATTGAAAATTATCACATAAATATTAAATATAAGTTATAATAAAACTAGTTATACTTAAATAAAAATATTAAATAGAATAAATCTTTGAGAATCTATAAATCCTAAATTAAAATTTCAATTAACATGTTAATATTTAAATAGTGATACTACCTTTGATGAATATATGTGTCTCTTAAATCATTGTCAAAATCTTAATCAAGTTAAAAAATTAATTTTATAATGTGGAAATTTAAGGAACTATTATTAAATATAAAAATTAAGGTTAATTTCGGTTAAGTGTTATCCGTTATTGTTATCCATTTTTTGAAAAAAAAAATCGACAAGAATATGCTTTAATTATTTTTTGTTGTTAATTTTTTAGAGAAGAATTTTTTTTAATAATTTTAGATTTTATTTTAGTTCTTTTTTAAAGAAGTTCTGAATATGTAGTAATTTTTTTAGTGAATCATATTTTATATCATGAGGATATTTTAGATTAAATGTTGGGTGAACAATTGCTACTAATTTTCAATATTCTTTCTAATTTAAAAAAATAACACAACAAGTATTACATTATTAAATTATATTTTTAAATGTGATAAATAATTTAAAATACTCGAATTATACCATTTCAATAACTAAAATATACAATTTCAACGAGTTATTAATCTAGTTAAAAAATTAATTACAAAAAGCTATAACAAAAAAAATTATGGAAATTTTAAACAGAAAACTATTATTAATACTCAGATTGTTTAAGAAACGAGCAAAAAAACTATTACTATTAAAAATGTTTTCTAATAATAAATTATAAAATAATTCAGCAACCTTCCTTTAATATTATTTATATATTTCCTTTAATAAGTAGTCGTGCAGCGTGCTAGGAAAGATGTTTTTATAGCGTGAAATATGTTTAGATACAAAGTAAAGAAAATGCCCTAAAAAATTTGGTTAAGGAGGAAATTGGATATGAAAAGAGAATAAAAAAACAAATAAAACGGAAAAATATTAAAGTCAAAGCATATGGATATGATATTTCTTTATAGGTATACAACCCACTTGTTATCTTTCCCACCATCCTCTCTCTTTCTTTTTGTTATAAGAAGGAAGAGTGTACCATAGGTATTGACTTCTCTCTCGCCCAAAAAAATCGCTAATTTCTTTGAAATATGGGAACAAAATGAAAGTCCAACTTTTACAATTCTCTAAGATTGTTTTATGGAGAAAGGGATGAGAAGATTCTACAATTTATGGAAATTGCAAGCTACCTACATTATGTTAAAAAAAATTAGGGTGAGGGTGACCCTCAAGTCAATTGTTCTGCAAACGTCATTGAAAGACAACTAGAGAAGACAACTCAACTGTTTAACATTATGACAATGACAAATGATCCCACTAGGGAGGGTCAGTTGAGAACCAAGTGCATTAACACAATAAATAAAAAAAGGAAGCCCCACCCCTCCCACTTATCCCATTTTCCAACCAACGTTTTCCTCCTAGAGCTTTCTCCCTTCTTTCCTGCCATTATTTTCTCTATTGCTATCAAAGTCCACTATCCTAAAGTCAAACCCTCCTCATAGCATGTGATTGTGTCCCATTTGACTTAAAGATGATGATATCTATCATGTTTTTTAATGGAGCCACCATTTGAAAATGCACAAATTTTAAATCTTTAGTGAACTTGCACTAATCCCAAATATAATTAGTAAGTACACATTAAAGGGATGTGATTTCAAAACCAGGTCAGCAACCACATCATGATGGGTGTGGATACCTTATAATAAGAGAACTCAATTTCAACTATACTCGGAAGCATGGTTTTTTTAATAATTTGTATAAGTATTTTTTTAAAGAATACAATTATTATACATTCTTGGTGGGTTGTGAGTTTTGTTTTCAACTTTCTAGATATTTCATTTTTGAGGTGGTCATTTTTGGTGAGCTATATTTTTTCTTCCTTGCACGAAATGAGATGTAATGTACTTTTTTACCTTACTTTTTAAGGTAAAATATAAAGTATTAAATATGGAGGTTGGTTTTTGTTTGGTTAATTATTTTAGTGAGTTATATTTTTTTATTTAATTGTAATATAATTATATATTAATATTATTTTATTTATTTTTTTAATTTGTTTTATGGATATTGAGTGGTTTCTATGTTTATGGGAAAATTTAGATAGATCAATAAGAAGGGATTTATTCCCTAATCAAATTAGCAAGGCCTAACTTTGAAAGCATTGGGAAACTATATATATATATATATTATATGAAATGATATTTTTGACGTCACGAGACTAAAACTGTTATGGATTATTAGTTCTTTGTTTTTTGTCTTTTGCAATTCAATCTTTTTCTTATTCAAATTGATGATGAGCTGGCCCAACTTTCCAACAATCCCCTCACTGAGAAGACAATGCTAAGAAACCGATGCTAGCATATTCCCATAACTTTCTCTGATGTCTCTGAATGCACCACATTCCAAAATGAAATATTTTTTCGATTCCACTACCTTAGACGTGCAAAATATACACGCCCATTCTTCCCAAGCTTCTTTAGGCCCTTTCCACCGTCATATTTCACATCGAAGATGGGTTTAATTTGTTTTGTTAAAGTATAGTGTTGTTATGCTTTTATTTAAAATAGATTTTGAATAATAATATGTTTGTTAGTGATGCATTGATTTTTCTTTATAAGAATTAGATTCATGTATATAGATTTAGAAGTGAATTTTAAATGCATTTAGCAAAATAAATTCTCCTTAATTATCATTACTTATTTAAAATTTTCTTTCACAAATCCATAAGTGTCATTCATCAAAATATTTTAAAAAATGTGTATCACCACAACACGTTTACATAATTTTGCATGTATCTAACACACATGCCAAGTTTTATTTGTAAATTCAATGTCATTGGTACAAGAAAGTGAAAAAATGACCCATCTAATACTTATACTAAACAACAAAAATCATTTCCTATAAACAAAAAACTACACCATATTCTAATGTTAACAAAGCCGTCATTATTATTATGAATAATGCTCTCTTTAATTAAAGACCATATAATCATAATACCACTACTAACTTTCTCTATATTTCAAAAAACAATGAATACTTCTACTTTGAACTTTTCAAACAAACATCACAATCTTATCAAAAAAACTTAATCCTAATAAACTTCAAAAAAACATCACAATCTTATAATAAAAAAAATTATCAAAAGAAACTTAATCCTAATAAACTTCAAAAAAAACATCACAATCTTATAAAAAAATTATGAAAAAAACTTAATCCTAATAAACTTAAAAATGGTATTGACGATGGAGTAAGTCTTATAAATAAATATGATAAATATTTTGACATCATACGATTACCATCATTGATGTGATATTTCATATTGACCAACTAATCATTTTTACTTTCATCATTTATACAACTAAACATCATTAATTTTATTTTAAATTTATATCATAAGGTTTTTATAATTTAAAGAATTAGTTGTTAATCTGGTCACTTTTTAGTTTATGCTCGTGATCACTACTTTTAAGCCACTCATGTTTTACATTTATTAAAAACAAAATTATTGAAGAAGTCAACTTTACAAGCTTGGGCAAAATGGAATAAATCTACACTAATTATTTTTTTATTGACTACCTCCACCCATAGAGCTAGTGACCTTATAATATTGAGTAGAAGTGGCATGGCTCCATGGGAACACCATTCATGCACTGCCTATTTGACATCACTTATAAGCAAGCATATAGGTCAATTGTATTTATATATTAAGCACTAGTCAATGCCTTCAAATATTTTAAAGATTTTATAGGGAAGCCCACCGGAGTGATGTGCACAACAGGTAATTAACATTAAAACTACTACACGGTTGGTGAGATCCTAAAGTCAACATAACAAACACAAAATAAAAATCACATCATTTTGGTGGCAAATTAAATAAACACAAAATAAAAATCACATCATTTTGGTAGCAAATTAAATAAAGTTGTCATAAACAACCATTATTACTTCCTTCCTTAACACTGTACAATGTCATACATTACATCTTTAGAAGATGGTCGTCATGAGATTACATCATAGGATGTTAGGCTTGTTATATATATATATATATATATATATATAATAATGTGATGAGCTTGTCATGGTGTATGCAATTTATCTAACTGATAGTGTTTAACTATAATATATAATGGCTTAAGTTGCAGGTAGAGAGCATATGAATGAGGGGAGTTATAATTTTATAAAATAGAAAAAAGGAAAGGAGCCTTAAGGTTAAGGTTAAGTGAATGCTACATTGGTTAGTGTTATTTTTAAATTTATTTCATGTCGTTTAAAAGAATCATCTGCTTCAATTGATTAACCAATCAATGAATGTATATAAAAGATTAGTGAAGAAGTCGTAGTTATAAAAGGTAATGGCTAAGTACAAGAGACCTATGTCTCTTATGGTTAGAAATAATGCTAACTCTAGTTCTTTACTTTCTAATTGCTATTTGGAATTCATGTGTGAAGGGAAATCAGAGAAGCATGTTGTTGAGCACACACTCTTTGGTGTGAGGTTTCTCATTAGAGATGTGTTCATGTTAAGAAGCTTGTGTAAGTCATTTGGTTGTGAACAAGGACATGCTCATGAGCAAGATGTTGTCGTATATTATGCATAATTGTGCATAAATTTTGGTAAACAAAACATGGTAAGGGAGGATGGATAAAGAGGTTGCATTATGAAGAGAAAGTGTGAATATCTTGGATGGGTCTAGAAGGTTGTAAGAGAGCATAGAAGTTGGGAAAACTCAAAGCCCTAGAACCCTATGTAGTTTAGCTCCATAGATGTTTGAGAAGACAAGTATGACTCTTGTAAGAAAAATATAGAATGTAGACAGTAGATAATTTTTTTGTATACATTAAGAGCACTAGGAAGGAGAAGGATTCCTTAGAGAATGTGTAGCAAAGAAAGGAAGTCGTCTATATATCTTAAAGTGATTGTCAACTATAGAAAGACGTATATTTTCACTAGTGTTGTGTGTGGGGTAGAGATAAAGAGTACCAAGATTGGTTTGAGGACTAAAATAGTTTCCCAGAGTATGAATTATTGAATGATCATGAGAGATATGGGTTTAAATGGGAGATAAATAAACCCTATGAAATATTCCTTTGCCTTGGTAGCCTCATAGCCCAACATGAGGGTGGTATTTATGTTAAATTCCTATGGGTGTGTGGAACATTGCTTGTTCATAGCTAGTTTCATGGACAAAATCCATAAATAGATAAGTACCTGCATGTTATTTATGAATATGTAGAGTATGTGTTTTATTGCGATGTTGATTATGGGTTTGTCATGAGTTTTTCATATATATGTATTCAAATGGATAGTTATGCATTAGGAGTGAGAGTGTTGTTGTGAAATGATTATTTTGGGACCATATATATCAATTTGTTTCATTCACTTGCAGTGCAAATTCATTTTTATTATTTCCTTGGATATTGCTCTATTATGGCATGATAATGGGTAATTGGTTTTATGAAGAGATTGTATTATATTTCCTTTACTAGAACTCAAGGTCTTATTACATGGACACTAACAATGGCTAAGGGTAGTATGGAGGAAAGGTACCACATAATATAATCGGTGGGACTTAACTTTGTAGAGTTGATGTAGAGTGGAAGTGATTGAAAAAGTTTGTCAAGGGTGCACTATCACCAAAATTATTAATTTTTCAGTATTATTAGCTTTTCTACACCGAGGACATGTGGTAGTTACATACTAGTGCACATATATAGGTGCACCCTATAGGGAAGGACCTTTTTAACTTGTAATGATATAGGACATACAAATAGTTCCCATATTAATGGTTAAAGTAAACACATGGGAAGATGCATAGGAGATTATACTGGTGAAGGCCATGGGATCTGACACATGGTGCCCTCCTATTTATGTGGGTCATAACCCTACACATTGGACGGGGGTGGTCCTCAACATCCATAAGAACCCTTCATTTATTCAACCCCCACTTTGTGATTATTTCTTTGTATACAATTCCTAATGTATCAGTACCACCCATATTTAATCTAATATCAACAATGAATATATGATTAGGCATGGATAAGCCCAGTATTTAACATTTTAAATGGTTTCAAGGAGGAAACACATGGCAAATTATAATTGGTGTGGGCCATAACATGTATAAATCTAGTGAAATTTGGATAATTGTTTGAGAAGAATGACAATGGCGAGTTAACCTCTTGACATAAGTAAAATTGGAAGCCATGGATAGAGGGAAAAGATGGATTTGGATGAGTCAAGATCAATGATGGAGAATATCCCAAGGATGTAGCTTTGGTCCTTTGGAAGAACTATTGAGGTATACATTTAGCAACATTTTGTAGAAATTCTCACTGTAGATCACCTGATAATGCAATGTAACTAAAGCAAAATACTTGATCTACTTCTACTATCAAATTTGCAGAAGCTTAATCGATTTTGAGCAAGATCAAACATAACACATATAACAAAGAAGAATCAATCACACATGAAACACTGAAGAATACTCTGGGGAAAGCCTCAGCTAAAAACCCCACTATCTGTATTATCATACAAGTGGAAATATCTCAGGATTACACAAAGCTTTAGCTCTCACAATTATCCAGCTCTCAGTATGATCCTTCTCACTACTCATAGATAGACTAGACAACTCATATGCCTTTCCCTCTGTCCTCCAAGCCTCCTATTTCCTTGTGTTGTTTTCCCTGGGTTCTCTTGCTATAACCTTGTGTGACACTGGTCTCACACACTGCTCCAACACATTATAAAATTATGCAAATATCAAGGAATGAATTCCTTCTGCATTCAAGAGATTTTCTTATAGGAAAATTCTTTCAATTGATAGTACACTGTCCCTGCCTTTAATCTCAACTGGGCCTCTGTTTGAACTGACATGCATGAGTTATTCATGAGAGAATATTCAATTATCTGGAGTACACTAGTTTCATGCATGCATGCATTAACTGATTGAACTCACAATCAGTTCCACAAACTGTTTGGAACTAATCTAACTGGACTTACTCAGTTAACTAAACTAATTAATTACAACTCAAATACAATTCATCCTTATCTCCTTAATTAAGGGATAACTTCCTTAATCAAAGGGATAACTATTGCATGAATTCACAAAGACTTCATGTTTGAATTTCTCCAACTAATTAACTCAGGATGAATTAATTAATTATTTTTCAAACAGCTGGTGAGACTAAATTCGAATTTTAATTCTCAATTTTAATTCAAGGACAAATTAAAATTGGAATATATCCTAAAATGCTATCTATATCAATGCTAATTTTAGCATTTCTATTTTTAGCATTTCTTGTTGCTATTTTCAACACTCCCTCTCAACAAGAAATGGATTATCTGCCACCTTGATCCTATCTCTATGGAAATCGAATTTACAATTTGACAATGCCTTAGTCAAAATGTTAGTGTCTTGCTCCTCGGTCAAAATATACTACAACAACATGATCCTCCTCGCCACACAGTCTCTGAGATGATGATACCGAATGTCGATATGCTTGGACCTGCCATGAGATACTGGACTCTCAGAGAGTTTGATACAACTCTGATTATCACAATAGATCATAGTTGGATCCATCCTCTGATTAAACAAACCAACTAGAATTTTCTGCATCCAAATGGCCTCACATGCTACTTGACTTTCAACCATGTATTCAGCCTCTGCTGAGTTGAGTGCAATTGACCTCTGTTTCATGTTATACCAAGAAACTGCAACTGAACCAAGGTTGAAAATTCTTCCTGATGTGCACTTCCAATCTGATGGACTCCCTGCCCAATCCGCATCTATGAAGCCCTGTAGGTTCACTCCCTCTGACCGTCTGTACCATAATCCATACTGAGATGTGCCTCTGAGGTATCTCAAAACATGCTTAGTTGCCTTCCAAAACAACTTGGTAGGCTGAACCATAGATTGACTCAACTGGTTCACCACATAGCACAAATCTGGTCATGTGTTCACTAAGTACATCAGTGAACCCACAAGCTACCGATACACAATAACTTCTACTACTTCTCCTGAAGTAGCATCCTCCTTCCTCCAATTACCTGCTAGAGGAGTCTGCATGGGCTTGCACTTCTCCATGTGGAATATCCTGAGTATCTCATCCTTTTGCCACACAAACAACTCTCCATCCTTCTGCCACACTTCCATGCCTAGAAAGTAGTGCATGAGACCCATGTCTTTCATCTCAAACTCTCTTGCAAGGTCCTCCTTGCAAGACATGATCAACTGATCATCACCTGTCAATATCAAATCATCAACATAAAGAACAATGATTAACTTCTTACCTTCCACCATGATGTGGTACAAGTTCACATCCGCTTCACGCTTCACTCTTTGTGAAGCCCAACCTGGTGAAGTAGATGTTGATCCTGGTGTACCAAGCACAAGGTGCTTGCTTCAGCCTGTACAAAGCTCTCTTGATTCGGCACACATGTGGCTCATAATCGAAGGTCTCAAAACCTTCTGGCTGCTCTATGTACACTTCTTCCTCAATATTTCCATTTAGGAAGGCAGTCTTCACATTCATCTGATGGATCTTCCAATCCATCTATGCTAATAGTGCCAACATCGATATGATAGATGAGTACCTTGCTACATGAGCAAAAGTCTCATCGTAGTCAATCCCCTCGACCTGTGAGAAACCACGGGCAACAAATCTTGCCCCATGTTTCTCAACACTACCATTAGCAGCTTGCTTTACCTTGTAAAGCCAATGGGAACTCACAACTGACTTGTTCTCCGGTCTTGGAACAACATCCCAAACACTATTCTGAACTATGGAGTCATACTCCTCCACCATAGCATCAACCCAAATCGGCTGCTGCACTGCCTCCTCAAAGGAAGATGGCTTGGTCTCAACATATTCCCCAATAAGGGCCATGTATCCAGTATACCTATCAGGTGACCTCCTCTGTCTGCATTGAGAAGATGGTTCTCCCACGTTCTCTTTCGCATCCGACAATAATATGTCAGCTTCTCTCGTGCGCTTCCGCCCATTTCTAGAAGACTCTGCTTGCGTGGATGTCTCCACTCTTGGAATCTTTGCATGCGGCTGCTCCACATCATTCTGAGGCTCCTCCTCCTTAGGAATCAAAAGTTCCTCCACAACCTGTAGTTGGAGCTCCCTCTCAAGGGAAACTCGCATGGCCTTTTACTCATCAAAAAATTAAGATCTTTGTGAACCACTGTCCTTTGACTGGTAGGCAAATACACTCGATAGTTGTGGGGTGTATCGGTGTACCCCACAAGTATCCCCACCTCAGCTGTCGGCTCAAGTTTCTTCCGGGCATCCTTGGTCACATGGCAATAAATCGATGAGCCAAAGATCCTGAAGTGACTCACATCTGGTCTCTGCCTGGAGAAAGCTTCCTCTAGTGTCTTCATCCCAAGTATGCGATGTGGGCTTCTATTCTGCAAATAGACCGATGTTTTGCATGCCTTAGCCCACAAATGAAGTGATAGGCCTTGTTCATGCAGCATCACTCAAGCTTCCCCGACAATTGTTTTGTTCTTCCTCTCGGCCACCCCATTCTACTGTGGGTTATGGGGTGTCGTCAACTCCTCTTTAATTCCTTCTGCTGCACAGAAGTCCTTAAACTCTTGAGAGACATACTCTCCACCATTGTTGCTTCTTAAGACCCCGATCTTCTTCTGTGATTCTTTCTCAACCAAAGATTTGAACTCACAAAACTTTGAGAAGGTTTTATCCTTCTTTTGCATGAAATAGATCCAGCATTTATGAGAAAAAACATCTATGAAAATCACATAATACCTTTGTTTAGCGGTGGAGGCTATCGAGAATGTTTCACACACATCTATATGAAAGGAAGATTGCTTCAGGTTGACTGTCTTGATCATGAAAGGAAGATTTTGCATACTTACCCAAGGTACAACCTTTTCATGTGTCCACTTGCTCAATTTTACCTTTGGGAAGTCCAGCAGAAATTTGTTGCATTATCTTCAAGGCCCCATGATGCAAGGGGCCCAACCTCCTATGCCATAACTCGCCAATATCTTGGCTTTGTACCAATTCTACTTTGGAACTCAATGCAGCACAGTCATCTAGCTCCATCTTGTAGAGATTCTTCACTCGAATCCCAATCCTCTTGGTTTGACCAGTGGCTATGTGTCTCAGGAACACCTTTCCTTTACTGAAGACTACATCATAACCTCTGTCTTCCAACATCATGACCGATACCAAGTTTTTCTTCAATCCAAGCACATACTTTACATCAATCAGGGTGAGAGGAGCTCCATGCTCCATTTGAAACACAACCGTACCTTCACCTGAAACACAATACTTTCCATCATTGCCCATCTCTATGCGCATCTTGAGGTCTTTCTCCTCCAAGGTATTGAATAAACTCTTATCACCGGTCATGTGGAATGAGGCTCCACTGTCCAGGTACCAAACACAACCCACGATCGATGAAACCATGCATGTGATGAGGGTAAAATCCAATTCAAACTTAGAGGCCAGTGCCTCACCTTTTGATCCTTTCGAGGATCCCTTCTTGGATTTCTTCAATGGACAATTAGTTGCATAATGGCCCACCTTATGACAATTAAAGCATCTCACTTTAGATTTGTCAATCTTCTTCCCACCATGGGAAGAACTCGATTTAGAATGGGAAGCCTTCCCTTTCCCTTTCCTTGCCTTACTGGCTAAGGCTAGATTTTCTTCATCATCATGCTTAGATGAAGAACCATCTCTGGTGCTCCTCCTGATCTCCTCCTGCATTAGATCTGACCACAGTCGTTCCTAATCCAGAAGTTTCTCTCTTCCATTCACTGAGTCCTGGTAGCTATGCCAGCTCTTAGGAAGACTTAGGAGAGCAAGACTCACCATATCATCATCGGCTATCATGATTCCTAACTTCCAAGCTCATCTTTGCAGGTGGTGAGCTTGTTTAGATAGAAATCGTGTTTCCCTTTTCACACTTGATTTTCCAAAGCTTTTCCTTCACTGTTAGCTTTCCTCTGGTCACTTTTGTTCTGATATAGGTCCTTCAATGTCTTCCACATTGAAAACAGAGTCTCCTTCCCATGGAGACACAAGACAATATGGTCTCTAACTCCCTCCAGAAGAATCCTCCTCACTCTCGCCACACATTTCTTCCATTCCGGCAATTCTTGGGCATTAGCTGTTGCTGGCTTGGGGAATTCTTGATCAATGAAGTCCTTCAAACCATTGTCTTATAATACCGCTTCCATGTGATCCTTCCATGCTATGTAATTCGAGCTGCCATCTAGGGCATACTTGAGTCTCAGGCCATTGAACACCATTGGTGAACTTTGAGATGTGATAAGAAATCAATTTTGTACCCGCAATCAAGAACTTCAAACTTTGAACTTCTCCCTTCTTTATATACTGTTTTTAGCTTTGATCACCTTTGCTCTGGTACCGTGTAGAAATTATCACTATAGATCACCTGATAATGCAATGTAACTAAAGCAAAATACTTGACTACTTCTACTATCAAACTTGCGGAAGCTTAATTGATTTTGAGCAAGATCAAACATAACACATATAACAGAGAAGAATCAATCACACATGAAACACAGAAGAATACTCTAGGGAAAGCCTCAGCTAAAAACCCTACTATCTGTATTATCATACAAGTGGAAATATCTCAGGATTACACAAAGCTTTAGCTCTCACAGCTATCTAGTTCTCAGTACAATCCCTCTCACTGCTCATAGACAGACTAGACAACTCATATGCCTTTCCCTCTGTCCTCCAAGCCTCCTATTTCCTTGTGATGTTTTCCCTGGGTGCTCCTGTTTTAATCTTGTATGAAACTCATCTCACACACTGTAAAAATGCACAAATATCAAGGAATGAATTCCTTCTGCATGCAAGAGATTTTCTTACAGGAAAATTCTTTCAACTGATAGTACACTATCCCTGCCTTTAATCTCAATTGAGTCTCTATATGAACTGACATGCATGAGTTATTCATGAGAGAATATTCAGTTATTTGGAGTACACTAGTTTCATGCATGCATGAATTAATTGACTGAACTCACAATCAGTTCCACAAACAGTTTGGAACTAATTTAACTGGACTTAACTCAGTTAACTAAGCTAACTAATTACAACTCAAATACAACTCATCCTTATCTCCTTAATTAAGGGATAACTTCCTCAATCAAAGGGACGATTGTTGCATGACTTCACAAAGACTTCATGTTTTAATTTCTCCAACTAATTAATTGAGGATGAATTAATTAATTATTTTTCAAACAACTAGTGAGACTAAATTCGAATTTTAATTCTCAGTTTTAATTCAAGGACAAATTAAAATTGGAATATATCTTGAAATGCTATCTATAGCAATGCTAATTTTATCATTTCTTGTTGCTATTTTCAACACATTTTGATTAATGTGTTTATAAAGTAGTAGCCCCAAGAAGGCATTTTGGACTTTTGACAATTCTGATTGTTCATTGATAATTTTGAGATCAATGGTGTGGATATCCAAAGGAAAGTTGCATCAAATTTAATAGTGAGTGGGAGGAAGAGTCCCTTGGCCCTAAAATTAATTTAAGCCATTGGATCATTAAGATAAATAGTGGGGATTTCCTTGTATCATAATATTTGATCCTTTTAAGGATTGACAAGGGAGCACATTATTGAAAAGTGTAACTAGGTTTAGTTTTCATAATTATCATTGTGTATTTTAAGTAAAAACATAAAGAATAAAACGAAAATTTATATTACTATTTTCTCTAGTAAAAGCATGGTCTTCATGCTCATAAGGTTTATTAAGTAAAAAGAATATTTAATATGAGTCAAAGAGTCAAAGTCCCATTTGGACTTCTTGCAAGAAAAGAGAAAAATATTTTATCTTGAATTAAAAAGTCAATTGTCCTCCATAAGACCAAGTTGGCCATCCAAATGGACAATCCGACCTATCCAAAGGACATGACCCATCACATAAGAGAACGAATATATATTGACACTTGTTCTCCTTCATTTTGGCAATCAGTTCGTTGAGTTTTTGTGGCAATTTCGAAGGCTTATATGATAAAAAAAGGTGTGAGTTTATCTGTGCAATAGTTTCTAGAAAAGATGCAAATTTTTCTATGGTAGAGGATCTTAAATGATGCGAGTTTTTAAGGTAGATTTTATGGTATTACAAGCCTGGAATTACAGGGTCGGGCTTTCAAGAAGACAAAAAATTTAGGGATTCACCAGAATTTAGATGCTTGACTAACATTGACTTTCTTGGCTGTGACTTGAGGAAGAATTATTGAAGGAGGGTTGAGTTGGACCTGTGTGATAGTCTTTGTCTTGGTTTCGGGTCTTGGATATCTCACTTCGATATGATTTTATAAGAAGAGGATTTTTTTTGGTTTTCCCCTTATGGTGTTTTGGCCCTCGCTTGGACAACCTAATTTCTTATGTTCTTTTGTTTCTTTGTGATCCTCATGTACATTTTGATAATTTCTTGATGAAGGATAAAATAACATAATAATAAAAATCCAACAAATACTAGCAAATAATTATCATGAGAGAGAAATCAAACTTAATATACAAACCTATTAATTTCTTAACATGGTATCAGAGCTAAGGTATGGAAAAAGGTAGATTGAAGATCACATATTTTTGGATTAGTTGAAGAAGATATCATTGTAGCTATTACAAGATAGAAGGAAAATATTTTGAAGCAACAAGAGATCATCATTCTTGAAGCAGCTCAAGAATATCCTAGAAGCTTGAAGACATATTCACTAGATAACATCCATCAAGAATATCATAGTTTATTAAAGGTGCATGAAGTTTATTATTATGCCATCCTAAAGTGAAGCACTATGAGATCTATGGCATACTCTTATCTGAGATATAGCTCAAGACAAATTTTTAGTAGCAAGATCATATGCACTCACTCAAGCATGAAAGGTAGGTCAAATACCCAACGTGTTGTAATATGCGAAGTTCTTATAACTTTGTGACATACGGAAAATTTGTGATAACCCTAGACTGAGAATTCACTTGTGAAAAATCTGAGATGACCTATACGAACTCCAATCTTGTGAGAACTGTTACAATTTGAATTACCTAAAGTGAAAAAAGGTCTTCAAGGATGAATTTGTGATGAACAAGAGCATTATAGTTTTATGTGGACAATCTACATCAATTATTAAGACATAGCTGTTGAAAATAATACTGAGAGGGGGGGGGTGAATCAGTATTATCTAGTTCTTATACCAAATCTTTGTTATTTATACTTTGAATTATTTTTGCATATCAGTACCATAAAATAATGAGCATGAAAAAGAAAAACAGACAGTCACATCAAAGAACACCAGATATAAGGTGGAAACCCAATGTGGGTGAAAACCACCTGCTGCAATATGTCTCTATCTTCTTTCAAATTAGAAACTCCTTTTACAATGGTCTTGTACTGGTGCAGTCCTTTACCAGTACGCAGGCTGCAACCTGCAGAGAGCTACAACTCTCTCTCGTTTTCCAGTCTCTCCTGGAAGGGAGCTACAACCCCCTACTTCTTTTTCTTTCAAGGACCACTTTTCATAAATTTTCAAACTGGATCCATAAACATCAAATGATCGTCAAGTACAAGTAAATCACCCAGTCAACAACAGTAATCAGATCAACAACACAGAACTAAACCTAGAACACCTTATCAACAGAAAAATCAGTCAACAGATAGTCATGAGACAGATACGCAACTTTCCTTTCTTTGGCCTGCGTTGCTATGCACTTCACCCTCTGCTTCTCTGCATATACTCGCAGAGTTCCTTCTACTACACTGCGTGACCACGCACTGCTTCTTCTACTACGCTGCGTACAGTATGCACCCGAATGCACTATCGCGCCGCGTACTGCCACAGTAGGCACGCACCCAAAAAGACTATCGCACCGCGTACGTTTACTGTGCGTACGCACCTGAACCATTGATGCTCTGCGTACCCACGCAGTTCGCCTGTTTCTGAGCTGCGTACCCACGCAGTTCGCCTGTTTCTGCACTGCGTACCCATGTAGTCACCCTTCTTCTGCTCTGCGTACCCACGTAGAGGCACCGTTAAACACCTGCGTACTTCAGATTAGGGCCGAATTTGCAGATCACTAGTATGCTACAGTTAGACGGATGCCCAGATCTGATCAAGCGCTCGAGAGATCACCCTTCACAGAT
>APFE030558061.1:55112-69146 GCA_000404065.3 Pinus taeda | reverse complement strand
GTATGTATGATGAACATTCCGTTTTTCATGTGTCACAACATAGAGAGGATGGTGCCTTTAGTACAAAGGAAGAGCCCAACACATCAGCATAGGAGCATATATCATTATGCATTGATCAAAATCATAGTGATGCATCAGTTAGCACAGCAGGGTATTACTTGGGAGGATTGCATCTCCCGTGATTACTTTTCTGCGCTACAACCTCCTCCAGAGATAGTTCATGATGAGGGAGGGCCTTCACAGCAGTTTGACATTCCTGAGATCGAGCATGTCGATGCTCCAGCGTATGTAACATATCAGCGAGGCCACAGGGCCTTATTTGCATCTGCACGACGAGTACTATCTCCACCCGGGGTGGAAGGCGTCTCATTGACATCATCACCACAGCGAGTATTATCTCCACATCATGTGGAAGGGGTCTCTCCTTCATCTTCAGCATAGGTACAGATTCAGGATAGGGGCAAGAGACCCATGTTTGATGAGGGTCCTTCAGGAGGTCAGGACATGGGTATCATTGATGTTGATGCTAGCTCTCCTAGCTCGAAGCTAAAGGAGATCATCCGAGAGCAAAGAGCCGAGAATGAGTTGCTACAAAAGAAATTGCAGATGGATAAGTGGGTGATCAACTACTTGGAGCAGCGCAACAAACAGCTGGAAGATGAGCATACACTTTATGAGCTGTGGAAAATTCGGGAAGACCGAGAATTGGCCCGAAAGAGACCTAGTGATTTGACACCTATTGATCGAGAATCAATGCTCATCCGGGTGAACACTCATTTGGAGAAGTTGTTGGTGAAGGCAAACAGAGACAAGGACATGCTTCATCATATGAAAAATCACTATTGGGCTCGCATGCATGTTTGCAAAGCGAAAATGAAGATCTTGAAGAGGCGTTTGAGCAAAGCGCTAAAACGACGGAAAAAGCCCGATCCACTCCAAATTTTGGCTGACGCTTCATTGGCAGGGAACAACACATGATAGAGGGTCTTCACTCCAAATTTGAGTAAATTCAGAGAAATTTTTGTCATTTTGAAATTTTTGGCTTGCAAAACAGGTTTTTTGGCTCAACGCGTAGCGCGCAGTGCGCGACCCATAAGATTGGGAGGTCCAAATCAAAATGGCTTGTAGTTTTGGATTTATCATGATGAATTATACATGCTCAGCCATTTCCAAATCATTTCATCAAGTTATGGGTGACCAAAAGGCTCAAAAACATCATGAAAATCACCTTTCTGCCACCTTTTGCACCAACAGGAAGTACTTCCGGGAGAATGCACTTTTGGAGGGTCTAATGGACAGAAAATTGGAAAATTACATTTGGGTTGGAAAGTATACATCCATGGACTTCCAAAAAGCCAACCTGAGCTCAATTTGGATGCTGGGAAGTCCCCCAAAAATCGGTGGAAAGGCGTGTGGCGCACAGGGTTTTTTGGCACAATTTTCATCCTCAGCTCATCAAATGAAGTCAGTTTGACCAGTTTTGACTTGTGATGTGATTTTTCATTCCTCTTGATGTAATTAATGAAACCTTATGTTATTTTAGACTCACTTTTACCTATTCTAGATGATTCATTCACAAAATAGCAAAAATTTAATGAATGAATTGGTTTCCTAGCTTATAGAGGCAAGTTGTTTTGACTGCCTAGATTGTAGTACTTTGTTTAGAATTGGTTGAAACAGCTCCTAGAATGATGAGATCGACCCCTAGAGGCAAGGGAATGTGTTGGCTTGCCTATATTATGTAGTTTCTTAGTCATTTTCAGGGTTGGACTCTTGGGAATAACTTGATACACTATTGTACATATTTTATCTGCATTTTTGGCAAAGGAAAGACCAGGGTTTTGCAGCACTGTTTGGGATTCATGTGGCCTTATGTGTTTGATGGTGTGCTTCTTTCAGTACTTATAAGTTGTTTATGTGCATCACTTTCCTTCTCTTACCTTCTACAATTGAACAAATGAAGTGTTAAGGTAGAATCCATAATTTGCTATGCTCTGCCTTTAAGTTTGTTTAATTTTCCATGTTTTCGTCTGTTTATGGAGAATCCTTGAAAGTTTCTTGCTCTCCTTAACCCATCACCAGTCAGATCTATCCATTCAATCTCTTTAAAGGCATCAAAATAATCGCCTATCTTGCCCCAAGCAGACCTCTGCAAAAACTGTGCCTCATCCCGGCACCCAAAATTGCCTTTCCCTTGCATTCAACAAATTTTCAAAAACTCAATTTCAAACTCCTTGTACTCCATACCTAGCCTAAAATTAGTCATCAATTTAGTCATCTCGAGCCTCATTGATTACCTTTTGCTGAGATTGACTCGGAGAGAGCCCTCTCCTGTCGTCGTAGGGCTAGCTACGAGGCTGAGCGTGGTTTGATGTAGCCTTGAGTTTTACCTTATTTCAGCCTAAGGTAGATTTGAGCGCTAATACTTCCTCTGATCTTTCCGTAGCAGTTGTTGTTTCTTCCCCACTATCATCCCCAAGTTTTGGGTCTCTTCTCCTTCCTGGCTCCACTGCTTCTAAGCGAGCAGTAAGGAATCTCAACTCTTCTCTCAAGCCTTCGTCTGCTGCTCTGCGCACACCTCTTCCACATCCCCGTCTTTGAACTTCCATTTTTTTTCAATTTCCTACTCTGATACCAATTGATGGGGCCAGCCCACGTGGTCCCGCCATCGTTTCTCCCCACTTGATGTTGTACCATCAATTGATGTTTATAATCAGCGAATTTCGGATATATGCAACTTGATTTTCAATCTATGTTTAATTAAGAGGTTCTACGGTAATTGTACGTTGGTTATGTGTTGAGCAGACACCTGTCCCTTATTGGAATCCTAAACCCTGCCTTGGTATACGGTTTCGCCACCCTTGCGTTCATTTGGTTTTGTGTTTTCTCCGGTCCTTCACTCCGTGAGCTCTCGGTGACCCTTGCGATTTCACTATGATTTTTTTTCTACGATGCTTTCGTATTTGTTCGAAACTTGTCCACCTGGTTCTCTAAGCTACGAGCTGGTAGTCTACAAGTTCCAATGTGGGTTCTTTTAGCTGGTCTGGGGTTTTTTTGCTCCGATTTCTTCAAGCTGCATGCTCTCGGCGGTCTTCACGGTTCCATTGGTTCAGAATTTGTTTTGGAAGTATTTCGTTCGTCTGGTGAACTGTTGAACCCTGGTAAGGTTTGTTTCTCTGCTTGTGTCTAGACTGTTCCTGTGTTTTCTGTTGTCGGCTTTATAGGTCTCTGCCTCTGTGCGTCCTTTACTCAATTTGTCACCTGGGTTTTCACTATTGTTTCCTCTGTGCGTTGGTTGCTGGTTATGTGGTTCTCAGTCTCATTCTTCAGTGTTGGTTTGATTTATACATGGTCTCGGCAAACTAACGATGGCGTTCTCCGTCGATTCCTCCGCCAACTTGACTAGTAAGCTTTTCTTTTATGCTATATCTTTGTACTTGTTCTTCTTTCTGGTTCTAACGTCTTCGGCTCCTTGTGAGCAGGAAGAAAATCCGAGGATACGGTGGTCATAGCTTGTCTGTTAGGTAAGTGGAACCCTTGTATACTATTTGCTCATTCGAAAATTGTTTTAATCCCCTGTATTTTGTTTCCACTGTAATTTGACTCTCGTTTTTTGGTTGTCCTTGCAAGTGGAGCGACCGAGGGTTTCAGTGCTTGGACACTCGACTATTCCGAATGAATTCCGGGTAGCATCGTTTTGTTTACTTGTGGTTTGCTTGCCCTGAGTCTTTCGTCGTGTGGTTTGGTATGGTTGTTGGCCTCGAGCCACTGTCTGTGTTTAGTTCTGTTGTCGTATAATGTCTTTGTCGAGTCGTAGGAGTGGGTTTGGGGATTTATGGGGTTTTGGTTTATGTTGGTAATGGTTACGGTTCCCAAGTCCGTGAACTGGTTCGTTCTTAACTTTTTACACACAAAATGTAAATGGACAATAACTTTTGATGACTGTATATTAACTATCTGGAATTGAATTTTGGTTATGCTTTTAAATTTCTTATACCCGGATTTACTGTGGTTATTCTCTTCATTGTAATGGAAAACTCGGATTTCGTATATAGGAAATTGTATAAACGATTTCTTGTTGTGTGTTTGGTTATTCTGTTGGAGTCACCTGTAGATGGGTGCCGTTACTCTTCCTCTGAATTGAACGACCTCTGCATTCGAATATCTCCCTTTTCTGATTTAAGTTCTGTGACCATGCATTGATAATATTCAGATAGTAATTCAATACAAAAATATTTCAGAAATGAATAGGACGCTTTAAGGATATATGTGCACAGAAAATTGTATTTTTCTCTCAGTCCGAACCCTCGTATTGTGCTTTTTTTCACTATTTAATAGCACTGTTTACAAACCATTCTAACTGTTGTTAGTTTGTTCAGTTTGTTCAATTGGTTACATCAGTTATTTCCCATACGGAACTTTGTGTGGTTGTCTAGTATATTTTCTTTTCATGTTTTTTTTACAACAATAATTTCACTGTTTGAAAACAATGACTCTAATCTAATTATTACTACTCCTAATTACAACTTATTACAGTAATATTTAAGTAACTTGATAAAAGGAAAAGAAAAAAAAAACAAGTAAGTTTTCCACTCAGTGAATTAATTTCTCTGTCCTCTTCAGAAACCATATCCCCCAACTTTTGTCTTTGCCCTGTCAGCTAGATGCTCTTGCATCAGACAGAGTTACTAGCATTAATTAATGCTAACGCTGAATCTTACGTTGTAGTCCGGCACGGAAGAAAACGATATAGAAGTAATTGGAAATTACTTTTGTTTAAATTTTATTCTCGTTAAAAATATAAAAAGCCTCTAAAAATACAAGAAAAGTCAATAAAAACATTAAAGAAGATAATTTGTGAAAATAGTCTAATTTATGTAAAAAGTGATTGATTTTTTTATTCAAGAAAATTTTAGATCAAATAAAATTTGAATATCAAATTTATAAATGTGTATGGAAGATTATATAGAAATAAGTGTGTATGGAAGATTATATAGAAATAAGTTTTCAAATTATAGAAAGATTTTAGATTTAAATAAATATGATTATTTTGTAGATATAGATTTATTTATTTGGAAAGGATTTTAGATAAATAAATTTTGAAATTATGAAAAGATTTTAGATTTAAGTAAATATAGGTTTTAGTGAGAAAAGGTGAAGATAGATTTTTCTAAATACAATTTGTTTTAAAAAAAAATTATTACTTAGAATTAAAAGTTATTTAAAATTTAAAATAAATTAGAGAAAAAATGAGACAAAGATCTAAAATACATATTATGGAAAAAATATTTAAAAGGTATATTATCTAATTATTTAAAATTGAATTTTTTCCATTAAAAGTTTTATGTATAAATTTTAATTTGAATTTGGTAATTATGGTTTGTAGTGATAGACATGGTTTTGTCAATCAATATTCTTCCGCCTCTTATATCAATACGCTCAAAATCTCCAGTCCTCGTGGGAGTCACTTCAGCTTTTGGCAGTTTTTCACGATAAATGGCTTCAGCTCTTGTAAGGCCTCTTCATCAATTACACCCTTGGCTAATCCTTCTAGACTCTTGAAGTACCTCAGATCACTAAAATGTGGTTTGTGGTGAGGAAGCTACTGCAAATAGTTCATTTCGTCCTGTCGTACAAATTCATAGTGCTTTGCACATCAAGAGCGAGAAAGCAATGGAGTATATTGGCAAGGGATGGAGTGCTCTCCACGACTGTTGACAAGGTGATTGACTCTACGGAGCCCAATGATGAACTATTAACATCCTTGCATAAAAGAGAGAAGTAGAATTTTGAATTTGCTTGGAATTCGATAACATGAACACCCAGATGAGGCTATGGTTGGTTCAACTGCATTTGAAATATTGTGTACCTGATACTTGTAAAGTAGTCGGAGCGGCTTTATTTGTTGAAGCTGTTGATACGGGAAATGTAGATGCACAATATGAGCTTGCTTGCCACTTGTGAGAAGAACCCCTAGGGCTACCATTATCAAATTCTTGAAAAAACATTTTAAAAGTATATGCTGCAATTTGTTCTTGATTTGCTATATATCCACACCCATTGTCGATGTCATCGCAATCAAAAGTAATTCTGATCTAGATTGAAAGAGCAGCGAGGTACTCATTATAATGAAAACGGAGTAACAAAATTATTCCAGCACAGACATTAAAATGGCCCTTCAGCAGACAATGGCTCTTCTCCCTTCATAGTCACCACCTTTAGTCTAGCATGGTTCCTCAAACTCCAGAAATTGTAGAAGCCATAAATCTCTTTAGTTGGGTTTTTCTTGATTCCCCACATCAGGTTTTTCCTGATTCCCCACATCCTCATCCATCAACAAATGCATGATGGACAAATGTCAACAAATTATTTCACAAGATAACAATCTGGGCTACATGAACTACCTTATTTCTTTTATAGGTTGATGAATTCTTTAGCAATTTTATTTTATGATTTTTCTTAAAAAAATGAAAAATCCAAAATCAGATGCAATATTTTATTAAACTGAGTTAATAGCTAAGTTAATCTGGGCCATCTGATTTTAGGAGGCAGATCCGACGGATATCGTGCAGAAAAATGCGTGTACGTTAATTCCATTTTTGGACCCAGTTATCAATTGTGATTTATTCCAGTTGAAGTCCAGTCAATCAAATCCATTCATTATGAAGGGAACGATCCAACGGTGATCGCGTGATAAAGGTGTGCATGGTTTAATTCAAGAACCGGACCTAAGAAGTTTATGAGCTGCGGTTTTATTTCTTTCAGTGCCATGGAAGATTTGTGTTTTTGCAGCATTATGGGTAAAGTAATCAGGGTCTAATAATTAATTAAATAGGGTTTAATTAATTTAAAAATTTCTGATATGTGTTTAGGTGTAGTTTCATCCCCATCAAGCTGGAGCATTGCAAAGACCGAAAGGCATAACCAGTCACTCAAACAATCCCTATTTGGTTTTAAAATCAGTCTTCCATATGTCCTCCTCAGCTATTCTAACTTGGTGATATCCTCTTTTCAAGTCTAATTTAGTGAAATAATTTTCTTTTTTCAACTGATCTAACAAATCATCTATTTTGGGTAGTGGGTATTGATTCTTTATTGTGGCCTGATTTAAAGCTTGATAATCTACACACATGTGCCAGGTTCCATCTTTCTTGGGTACCAATACAATTGGTGAACCACATGGCGAAGTATAGGGATGAATTACACCTTTATCTAACGATTCCTGGATGTGTTTCTTAATTTCTAAGCTTTCTAGAGTTGACTTTTGATACATACTAATGTTTGGGAGTGGACGGTCTTGCTATAGCTGAATTTCATTTTGAATTCCTCTTTTTGGTGGAAATTCCTTTGGTTCTTGAAACTTGTCTCCATATTGATTGACCACATCAACCATTTAAGCTTTCTACTTCACATCACCGCCCGCAAAGGATTCTCTTTCTGTGTCATTCTTCTGCTTAATCATAAGGAGCATGAGACTCTTACTAGAATTGACCAATCGATTCATTTCCCCTGCACTTTCCAAATATGAACTAAGCTTTCTGCGATGGGCTCTCATAATGTAATCCACTTCATCTTTGGAAAAATTCTATTTTTTTCAAATCTGTGGAAAACAACTCTCCTATCATACAGATACAGGCTTCCCAATACAATCCATGAGATATCCAATGGTACAACGTCTAATTCAACTTCATGAAAGAAATTAGCGGTGATTGCAAACTTGAAAACACATTTCCATGTGACCTGCAAATTAGCATCCTTGGTTATCCAACCCAATGGATATAGTTTATGATGGGGCATAGTTTCCATACTCATTTTCTTAACCAAATATGCATAAACTATGTTTGCATGAGATCCACTATCAAACAGTGTATTGATCTTCGTATCTTTGGAAATAACTCGTATATGGAATAGCTCAATTTTGTTTTCCTCATTTGAAATTCTATGGGAATTATTTTACACGTTGGTGCTTACCACGGTTGTCTCTTTGCTTGCTTTTGCCACGAATTTCCCTTTTGTGACCATGGCTATGATCTTGGTTTCATCTCCTGAGTTATAACCCAAGTCTTGTTGTGCAACATCATTGGTCTTTTGTTTCCCTTTATTGTTAAATTTCTTCGGTCACAATTCTAGATGAAGCTTTTAGCAATGAGCTTCATCGTGTCCCTCCTTGGAGCAATTCTTGCACATGGTTTTCTCCCCTTCGTTCTTAACATTAGCATTTGTCTTCTACTTTCCTTTAAACTTCTTCACATTTTCACCACTTTGAAATGGCTTCTTCTTACCTTCTTCCTGTATATTTTCCCCTCTTGCTTTGAGGTGTGTAGCTTGAACATAAACCTCATCAAGAGGACTAAACAAAATATTGGTATGTCCAAGATAGCTATGCAACCCTCCTATGTATTTCAACCAGGTATCTTGTGAATGTAAGTCTACTCCTAACATAAGAGCTCTTTTCCTAAACTCTTAAGTATACTCTTGCACATTTTGACCTTTCAACTATCTGAAATTTTGTCAATTCATAATGGCTTTCTACATATGAGCTAAAGGGTAGATCTGTCTTTTTGTAGCAACAATGAAATCAGACCAAGAAATAAAGATCTTACCATGTTTTTTGACCTGATCTTGAGTCCTTTCTTCCCACCATACAAGTGTTTCACCCTCCATTCTCAATGAAGCCAACTGAATTTTGATATCATCCTCTTGAAGGTTCTGAATTCTACAATACACCTCCAACTGACAAATCCAGTTATCTAGCTTCTTTGCATTCGCTTCACCATTGTACATAGACAACTCAAATTTAACATCAAGGTTCAGAAAAGGTGATTTACCAATTCCTTTCGAAGAATGATGATGAGTATGAGTAATGGTGGTATTTTTGGAAGTGTGAAGATGATTTTGAAGAGAAGATGAAGAAGATGGCGGAGATGGTGGAGGTTTGCCTCCATTCCCATTACCTCCTCCTGAAGAGCCTTCTCCTTTGGGGGGCTTGGAGATTTCTGTAGAAATTTCACTGTAGATTAAAGTGATTATGCAATGTACTAAAGCAAAATACTTAATCTACTTCTACCATCAAACTTGCGAAAGCTTAATCAATTTTGAGCAAGATCAACTAGAACACATATAATAGAGAAGAAGATTTAATCACACATGAAACATAGAAGAATACTCTGGAGAAATCCTCAATTGAAAACCATGTTATTTGTATTTTCATACAAGTGGAAATATCACAAGATTACATAAAGATTTAGCTCACAAGCTATCCAGTTCTCAATACAATCCCGCACTGCTGCTCATAGATAGAGTAGACAACACATATGCCTTCCTTCATTCCTCCAAACCTCCTATTTCCTTGTGCGGTTTCTCCTGGGTCCTCCAGCTGCAACCTGTGTGATAATCACCTCACTCACAACATTGATCTCTGAAATAACTGTGCAATCCTGAAGGAGATAATTCCTTCTACATGGATGAGGTTCCTATATAGGAAAATTCCTCCAATTGATAGTACACTATCCCTTCCTCTGATCTCAATTGGGTCTCTAATTGAACTGACATGCATGGGTTATTTATGAGAGAATATTCAATTATCTAAAGTGTAGCAGTTACATGCAAGCATGCATTAACTAACTGAACTCACAATTAATTCCACAAACTGTTGGAACTAATATAACTGGACTTAACTCAGTTAATTGAGCTAACTAATCACAACTCAAAGTACAACTCATCCTGATCTCCTTTAATCAACGGATAATTTCCTCAACCAATGGAGAAACTGTTGCATGTCTTCACATAGACTTCATGTTTGATTTCTTACAACTAATTACCTCAAGATGAATTAATTAATTATTTTTCAAACAGCTACTAAGATCAAATTCGAATTTTAATTCTCAATTTTAGTTCAGGGACTAACTAAAATTGGAATCTATCTTGAAATACTATTTATAGAAATGCTATTTTTAGCATTTCCATTTTTTCATTCCTTGTTGCTATATCCAACACTGGTACCTGAGATGCTATTTATAGCATTTCTTGTTGCCATTTTCAACACTCCCTCTCAACAAGAAAGGCATTCAACTCGAACCCGATCCTGAACCTTTGGAATCTTCTGCATGCAACACTTCTGCCAAGTGTTGTTTCTCTAGCAACTCTAAAAACAAAAGAATCTCCCAACTGACCTCCCTGTTGGGCTAGAAACATCCTTTGATGCTTAAGTTTCCTCTGTCAATGACAAGTGCTCCCTCTGTGACCTCTGAGCTACTGCAACACTCCATGCATCTCGCACGATTGCACACCTCTCTGTGGCATCCTGCACTGGTGCAACACTCCTGTGCCTCTCGCATTGTTGCAGCCCGCTAGCTCTGCACTGTCTTGGGATTCCTGCACTATATCTCTTTGTGCCGCTCTATTCACATCTCTCTCTACCCACTCAGCCAGTCCTACTACTCCTCATTGGGGCTCTCCCAGCAAGGTCTAATAAAAGAGGTTGGGTAGCTCAATGATCCCGCCCCTATTCCAACCCTCTTGGGACTGCCACTCAACATCACCCCACCTCCTACCTGGAGGTATAGATGCATGTGATCCCTCTACCCACTTGGCTCAAAATTTCTACCTATTAGAGGTCTTTACATGAGTGGATGCCTCCACTCGGTCTCCTGTAGGCTTCTCTAGTTGTGGCTGCTCCACAACCTCCTAAAGTTGCTTCACCAATTGTGGCTCTTCCATGGTTGTCTGAGACTTCTTCTGGCACTGCATGTTGAGAGGTAATGTACTCTCCCTCTCAACCACCAAGTCTGCAATAGTTGCCTTGCTCCTCAAGGCTTTTCATGCATCTTGAACCTCAAGAGAATATAGGTTCTTTACTCTTGAACCGATTTGCTTCACCTGTCTTGTGGCGACGTGTCTAAGGAAAACCTTTCCCTTACTGAAGACTACATCATAGCCTTTGTCTTCCAACATAGCGATGGACACAAGATTCTTATTTAGACCCATTAAATACTTTACATCGGTTAGGGTAATGCGAGCTCCATTATCCCTCTGAAAAATAATTGTGCCTACTCCTAAGACACTATACTTTTCATCATTACCCATTGCTATGAGTATCTGGAGATCTTTCTCCTCCAAGGTACTAAACAAACTCTTATCATCGGTCATGTGGAATGAAGCTCCACAGTCAAGAAATCAAACACATACCACCATGGATGAAACCATGCATGCGAAGAGGGTGAAATACAACTTGAACTATGAGGCCAATGCCTCACCTTCAGATCCTTCCTTGGATCCCATCTTGGATTTCTTTAGTGGAAAATTTGTAGCAAAATGGCCCACCTCATGACGATGAAAGCATCACACTTTCGATTTGTCAAACTTCTTCCCACCATAGGAAGAACTTGATTTGGGATGAGAATCCTTCTCCTTCCCTTTCTTTGCCTTACTCACTAAGGCGCAGTTTTCTTCATCCTCCTTGGATGAAGAACCATGTCTGGTGCTTCCTATTATCTCCTCCCGCATCAGATCCGACCAAAGTCATTCCCAATATGAAAATTTCTCTCTTCCATTTACCAAGTCTTGGTAGCTATGCCAGCTCTTAGGAAGACCAAGGAGAGTAATTCTCACCATGTCATCATCAACTGTCGTGGTTATTACACTTCCAAGCTCATCCCTACAGGTGGTGAGCTTGTTCAAATATGTAGAGATCATGTTGCCCTTTTCACACTTGATTTTCCAAAGCTTGTCTTTCAGCGCCAGCTTCCTCTGATCACTGTTGTTATGATATCTAGATCTTTCAATGTTTTCCATATTGAAAATGGTGTCTCCTTCCCATGGAGATTCGAGACTATGTGGTCTCGAACTCCCTCCATAAGGATTCTCCTCGCTCTATGGTGAGCACCAGCATTGCAGCAATAACGCTGCAACTCCTGGGGCTTCTTTCTTTACTTTTATCAACCCAGTAGTTCGTAAAAAACTTGGAAGCGATGGTGCTGTATGCATAAGTACTAGTTCTTACTGCAGGCTATCACTTGGTCAGCTGGTGCAAGATCGCTAGGATTTTAAGCCAACTTCTATGGATTCTCAAAAGAAGCTTTTAACTGTGATGAAAGAAAGCTAACTCTACAAGGAATATTCTACTTGCAGAAAGAGAAGGAGAACTGAAATGTAACGCAAACCCTAGCAAACCTTAACAAACCCTAATTTACCTATTAACCCTACTTTTTCAAGAAAAGAAATGGAAACCAATGAAAAGAGTGCTACTGACTACTGAAAAGGTAAGTTGCATTTATTCAGGCTACTTCTAAAAATAAATGAGAAGAAAACATTTTTTTGTGCTTTTGAGTGTTTTTATGTGAAATCATTATGCTTGTGATTTGTATGGTTGTGATTGTGCAGAGGTTTGGTGGCGAAGGAAGGTGGATTTGGTTGTTGTAGAGGTGGAGGAAGGTGTGGAGAGGTCCTAAGAAGCCCCTAGTACCCTTCTGAATACTTTCATAGTGATCGGACTTTAAAACATCACTCACATGAAATTCTACAGGAGGCTGCAAGGGATCTACAGGAGGAGGCCAAGAGCTATTTTTGAGGGTTGAAGGTGCAAAAGTAATGGGAAAGGGAACTGAAGGCTAGATGAAGGTGTTGAAGTGTCTATAACTTGTCAAGGAAGATCAGGGATGAACGTGATGGTTGGATTTGTTCAAATGGCAAGAAAGAAGCATATGGAGAAAAAAGCAGAAATTAGGGCAGATTGGCAAAATGTTGCGAATGACTTGGGAAATCTATGAGGAGTGTGCTAGTGCTGGCTATTTCATGGATGGATGGTGAGCTGAGATGACCTGCAAGAGATCCGCACATTTACTTATCAAAACTGATCAAAGAAAGAACTAACTATACCATGAAAAAAAAACTTTTTCTAGCTTGACCTAGTTCTGACCTACAAACAGAAAATGCGGAATAGTAACCTGTGAATAGAAAATCATGTGGAGAGAAATATGGTAAAAGAAGAGGAAATGATCTAATCAACTAAATCTGAACCAATATATCAATTTTTCCAAGTCAAGTTATCACACTAGCAGTTGCATGGAAGAGAAAAATTGTGTTTTAGTTGGCAGCAGAAGTGCCTTGACCTCAAACCATAGTCCCAGGAAGGGAGAAAGGAGATCAGGGCCTGTTGTTGTCCTTTTTGAATCTTATTCTATCACTAAAGTAACCTAGTTGAGCAACTGAAACAAAATCAACTATGCTAACCATCAAAAGCAACATAATCTAACAAAGTAAAATGAATCTATGCAACAGAAATTAACTCATGAACTAAAGCAAAAAATATAAGTACACAATAAGAGGTGTTGGGTAGCTTGGATTGGGCCCTAACCCAAGAGCATCAGCCCTCTGAAAGAGATCAGTGTTGACTAAAAAATTGTTTCATCTTCATTACCAAAAATAATAGTCACATTACAAGAACTGTTCTAAAAAAGGAACTCGAAAATAAACTGAACAATGTGTTGCACAAAAGTGCAAAAATTCTATTAATAATTGGCTAACCTACTGAGGCTCTAAGCCTCCTTATTTATACAAATGGAGTCCTCCAATAGTCCTCCTAAAATCAAGGAACTCGGCTTCCTAGAACTAGAGATAAACAACAATCCTTCTTTACTTGCTCAGCTGCCCCTTGGAATCATCAATGTGGACCTTTGTTCTCTAAGTTGCTGATGGAGGATTCAAGGAAAGGGGTTATAAATGAAGGAGACACCCCCCTACAAATCTTCTTCCCTGTTTTCCTCAAGTTTTGGCTGCCATTTTCTCATAAATCCCTTGTCTTTATCCAAAATTGTCCAAAAAATCTGCATAAAGCACACATTAGACTACATGGCAAAGTGACTAAGCAAATTCACTCTATTAGCATAAATATATTCAAAAATATGCAATAAAATAATGAGAATGGTGGATTAAGTGGAAATAAGAGGCAAAATGAGCCCATATAATTACCCATTTCTGGGGCTCATCATCACCCCCCTACTGAATGGGCTGCTCATCCTCTGAGCAACTAGTCTA
>APFE030558061.1:0-52988 GCA_000404065.3 Pinus taeda | reverse complement strand
TTCTCTTGCTAGTGTCTCAGGAGACACTTCTTCTTGCTGTGTTTCTGCTTCTTCATCTATTGTTTTGCTTATTTCTACTGGTTTTGTGTCTGTTGTCTTTGACTTTGTTTTCTCCTCTGCTTGCTGGGTTTCTACCTTTTCTGTGGCAGCCTTTTTCTGAACTGTCTTAGGCTTTTTCATGTCAATTCTTGTCCTCTTCCTCTTCTCTGTTGTGGTTTTCCCTTTTTCTGCTTTTGATGTTGCTTTCTTCTCTGCTTTAGGTTCATCCGTGGTGGTGTCATGTTTCTCCTCTCCTCTCTGTTTTTCTTCTTTTTCTTCTTCCAATTGAATGTTTTGTTCTTCTTCATGGATTTCCTTCTCAGGTTCCTCTTTCTATTCCTCCTATTCACTTCCAGATGGACTAAGGTCATTAGTGAGAGCTTTGATATTATTTTCTTTAGTCATGTTCCTGAAAATCTCCCAGGCTATGGGGATCGTGTAAGTGTGGAGGGCATCCTCCACCAGCAATTTAATTAGCCCATGGTGGGCCAATTGGTCTGGAACCCCTACACTCAATTTGGTGCTACACTCTATCAAGGATTGGAGGAGAAAATATGGAAGACTGAGTTTTCTAGATGCAAGCAGGTCCATGCCATATTTTAGTTCATGTAACAGTCTGAAATGATAACCCTAGACTATGTTGTGTCTTCCTTCATAAGAGATATATTTCATGATCTGATAGCTGACCTCACCCCATGGATAAGGTATATTTGTCCTCCTGATCCCATTCTTATCCTCCACAGGATGTTCATCAGGCTGGAAAAAGGTCTTCTTAGCAACTTGTCCTAGTGGATTTTATTCTTTGCTCCAGGGGAGCCCAAGTGGGAGACTTGTAATTCTGGTGATGAACTCTGGTGTAAGTTCTATGGTTAGACCCCTGAAACTGACTGTAGCATGGATTTTTGAGTGGGGTTTTAAAGATAATAAAAATTCCTTTGTGACTTCCTCATCATACCCATGAAATTTTTCAGAGAAAGGCATCCAATTTTCACCGGTAAAGAGGGCTACCACTTCTGGGTGTTCATTCAGTTTGGTGAAATTCAGAGGGTACTTCCTCATATAACCCCCTGTCATGATGTTCAGAGACTGCTGGAATGTTTCAGGTGAGGAGGAAGGCAGCAAATTTTCAAACCCGAAAAGAGAGGAACAACTGAGGTTTTTTCTGGAACCAGAGAGAGAATTTTTCATGTTCTTCCTTTTTAACAAAAGCAATTTTCAATTTTCCTTCCCTTCAAACTCTGTTCTCAAATTTAATTTACTTCTCGATCTATTTGAGGGAAACAATATCTTTTTAAAAAATAGAGAGCATACAAGACAGTGCTTTTTTCCTTTTCACAAAGTAAACAGACCACCGAATGCAAATTCACTGTTTTACCGGCTTAATTTCCTATGGTTGCATCATTTATTTACACAAGGGAATACCATGGAGGAGAAAGAGAGTTTTTCAGTGCAAAGAGCAAATGGAAAAACTCTATATATTTGTTTTTAAAAAAAGCATAGGTAGACCTTGTTCTCACTTTTCCTTTTTTCAACTCAATACTTCGTTTCAAATCCCACCACCTTTTGTAGATATATAAAATGCAGAGTGGGTTTTATTGAGCCTACCTCTTCGAGCTTGAATTTGGCATAAAATCCTAAATTTCCCTCTACAAGACTGCTCACTGGTCCTCCTGTAGAAGGGCTCCGATAGGACTGTGTTTTCTGCTCCTGTAGAGTGCAATAATGCTCCTGTAGAAGCTCGATAAGCATAAGGGTTTGAAACTAACAGAGAGCGACTGCTTCGAGGTTCTGGAGGTGGTAGGTAGGTTGTTGCAGTTAAGAGCACGACGATGCAAATGAAAACAAAAGTGATAAGGGCATCGACTACAGCATACTTAAGCTTACGGGAGCTTACGAGCATGTTCTGCAGTGACGAGGTGAGGTGGGAGGAAGGGTACGTTACCTTCATCCGGACCGTTGGTCCCTACTCCAATGCCATTATGATACTTCATGCTGCCTCCCTGCAATCACTTCCATCATTCTCGTTATACGCCGCCACCACTATCTATTTTGAGTTTTTCTTCCCGAGTTGACTAAACACACATGCGGAATGCACCCATTAAACACTGGTTGAACTAGACAAGGCATTGTTTGAACTGAACGAGGGTGGCCAGTTAGCTGGCCACCGATTTGGTTTAATCATGACAATCTCAATTATTCATGTAGTTTCTAAATTATACTCATGCAACAGAGGAATGGGTTTTGTCACTTACCTGTTAGTCACTACCGTGCTGTTGCATGCTCCAACTTTGGCACTCTATTCATGGATCGCTGCTACTATTGACGCCTGTGGCTTTTGAACTGGTGGCTTAGATACCCCATGTTGGTGATCTTTAATCAGGTCTAGCTCCCTGTGCATTTTATACACTTGTGGCTGCACTAACCCTACCTTTGGAGCTCGATTTTTAAGGGGATCAATTGTTACTGAAATCCTGTAGGATTTCCTGTAACTAGTTCTCCCTCTAAAGCGTCTGGCTGAGGCTTGTGCAGGGAATGGAGAGATAGTTTAGGAAGGTTCCGAAGGAAAAGGAAAAGCAACTGGTATGCACTAGGTAAGAGTTAAGTTCAGGGTGCTGCTTGTTTATTCTTCATTTTTTTTAAAACAAACAAAAGAAATAGGATTCTGTATTTTCTGTGTAGGGAGGAAATAAGTGAGTGGAAATGCAGTGGTGTAGGTATTGAATGGTGAGTTAGGAGGATGAATGGTGGCAAGGGGGTCTACAGATCTTTAGAACAAGTTTTTAGCCCTCTGATCATTTTCTGGACTTGATTTCGAGCCTTTTGTGATTTCTACAGGAGCCTCCTGTAGAATGCACAAAGCCTCCTATAGGATGTATAATTTCTAGAACAAGTGAGACCAGGGACTGGGAAAAGACAATGGCGATGGAGAAATGATCTATCAGAGGTGTATCCAGCTTGTCCATATCCCTTTTTCTTCTGTGGCCCTCCTGCAATCTACAATGCATTCAAAAAAGTTAATTTTATGTTCCTGTTTTTTCTTTTTTCTCTCTTTTTTTTTTTTTATGAGACAGTTGCGGCACCTCCAGGAGGTTTTCACCTTCACTACTTACCCTGGGTGCCTCCAAGGGGAGGTTTTCACCCAAGGGTCTTTTATTCTCCTTTTCTCCTTTTTTTTTTTAGGGTGTGGGTGGAGTGGAGGCAGAGATTTGCTCCACTACCAACATTGTTTTACTTAGATTCTCAATGAATTCTTGCTTGGAAAGAGGCTTCCTGTAGATCTTCAACCTATGCCCATGACAGCATGGGGATGCCTTCTTCATCGATGGTCCTGATTAGAATTGAACCATTTTCATTGCACCTTTCTACTATGTACGGTCCCAGCCATCTCGTCCTCAATTTTCCCTTGAAATCTTTATACCTTGAATCATACAGTCGCGCCCAATCTCCTTCCTAGAATTGTTTCTCTTTGAGGTGTCTTTCATGCCATATTTTCCTTTGAAGTTGGACTACCTCTGAGTGGAGAAGGGCCTTCAATCTCTGTTCATCCAATCCATTTAGCTAAAGTAACCTTTCCTTTTGTGCATGGCTAAGATCTAGGTCCAACTGAGCTACCATCCTTAGTGTGTTATATTCAAATTCTATTGACAGTAAATCCTTCTTCCCATAGACCAGCTCATAGGTTATGAACCCTGTGGTGGTTTTCCAGGTGGTGTTATAGGCCCAGGTGGCCTCAACCAATCGATCTGCCCAATATTTTTTGTTTTTGCTCACTACCTTGGTCAAAATCCCTTCCAAAGCTCTATTAGTGACTTCCACCGGTCCATTTTCTTACAGATGATAAGGGGTGGAAGTTCTATGCTTAATTTTTTGATGTGTGAGTAGGTCTTCAATCAGATCGGATGTAAAATGACTTCCTTGATCTGTGAACAATTCTCTTGGATATCCAAACTTGTAGAATATATTCTCTCTCAAAAACTCTACTTCTTTTTCTTCTATTGCTGCCTTGATCTCCTTTGAAGGAGGGTTGGCAGGACCCACAAAGTCCATGCCCCACTTCTCAAATGGCTTGAATGTCACTTGAGGTTGCAGGGGAATTTCATCCCTCGGAGTAGGTTTCCCCATCGTTTGACATCAGTCACATTGGCTCATATATCTCCTTACATCTTGATGAAGAGTGGGCCAATAGTAATTTGCTTGCAAGATTTTGAAGGTAGTCCTCTTTGCTGCAAAATGGCCCCCACAGGGCCTATTATGACAGGTTAGGAGAAGGTCAAAAACTTCCTCCTCCCTAAGACATCTCCTCAAAACCTGATCTGGGCCAAGTTTGAAGAGATTTCCCCCAATCCAGGTGAAAGGGGCACTTTTTCTCACAATCTTGCTCTTCTCTTTTGAGGACAGGTGTGGCGGGAACTGTGTTGAAACCACGTAATTTGTTATATAAGAAAACCATGGAGAGAGTATTGAGATAACAAATAGGTGTTCATCTTGAATTTGATCATCCACCATTCCTTCTTCACCATGTGGCATATCTACTCTATACAAAAAATCAGCAACAAAATTTTCCTTACCCGGCTTATCAGCAATGGTCAAATAAAAGTAACCATCTAATAATACGAGAATTTACATTTGGTTTGTTCACTAAATACCTAATTTCAGCATGATCAGTGTGTACAAATGTTTGATAGCCAGTGATGTAGTGCCTGAACTTATTTAGGGAATGAACTACAACTAGCAGCTCCTTTTCGGTTACAGTGTAGTTCAATTCTCCCTTAGACATGTTTTTACTTACAAAATATATGGCATAAGGCAGCTTCTCATCAACTTTCCCTAAGGCTACTCCTATCACTTTGTTCGGGGCATTTGTTTGAATGTAGAAAGGTAGGGCCTAGTTTGGACCTCTCAAAATTGGGGCAGTCACTAGTTTACCTTCAAGGTATCCAGAGCCTCTTGACAGTTGTCAATCCATATGAACTCAACATCTTTTCCCAAAATACCAAACAATGGAGAGGCTAGCTTACTGAAATCCTTAATGAATCTTCTATAACACCTTGCTAAACCTAGGAAAATTTGAACATCTCTTACCTTTTGAGGAGATGGGACCCTTTGGATGATGGCAATTTTGTTGGGGTCCACCTGTAATCCTTGCTGAGAAATTGCATGACCTAGCACGGTCCCTTTAGTCATCACGAATTCACATTTTTCAAGACTGAGGGATAGGTTCATTTCAACACACTTATTCAAAACTTTTCCCAGGTTAGACAAAGCTTCCTGGAAATCAATACGATAAGGGCTCAAGTCATCCATATAGATTTCCACTGAATCATGAACCAGTTCAGCAAATATACTTAATACTTCTCTCTGGAAAGTGGCGGGAGCATTGCACAATCCAAAAGGAAGGACCTAGTATGCAAAGGTACCCTAAGGACAAGTGAAAGTGGTCTTATCTTGGTCTTCCGGGCTGTTTTGGATCTAGTTGTACCCGCTAAACCCATCTAGGAAGGAGAAGAACTTCCTCCTTGCCAGGCCATCTAACACTTGATTTATGAAAGGCAAAGGGAAATGGTCCTTCTTGGTGGCCTTGTTTAGTTCTCGATAATTGAACAGATTCTCCACTTCCCATTTTTCTTTGGCACTAACACCAAAGGAGAGACCCACTCACTGTCAGAGATAGGGTAGATGAATCTTGCATCCAACAATTTTTGCAGTTCTTTTGACAATGTCCTTAAGGGCTGGATTCATCCTCCTTTGAGGCTGCCTAACTGGTTTGCAATCTTCCTTAATGTAAATTTGATGAGTGGAGACTAAGGGGTGCACTTGCTTCATCTCCTTATAGCTCCAAGCAAAAGCATCCAAGTGGTTTGTCAATAAGCTACACAGTTCTTTCTCCTAAGAGGTGGATAGGGATGAGTTGATCTTCAAGGTTCTTTCTGGGCTAAATTCCACATTCTTAACTCAAAGAGAGATCGGATCAGCCACACAGAGATCAACTAAATGATTGGCTTGGGTTTCTTCCACCAGATCTTCTAATGGAAACCCACTGGGGGGTGGATTCTGAATCAAGTTTTCAATAAGATCATCCTCAGTTTGTCGCCCCCCCCCCCATGGTAGCTTCTACTACACACAGTGGTGTGGAATAGACTTCATCCTCATCTTCCTCCTCCAACTAGAGAGGTAAATCATGTTCTAACAAAGGTTGGGTAGGAGGATATAGGACTAGCTACTTGGATATATGCCCATTCTTGATTGTCATGTTCCCTGCTCGACAACTGATGTAGGCCTCTATAGTAGCCAACCAGGGTCTTCCCAAGATGAGAGGATACCCAATAAGCTTTGCCTTTTGTTGGAGAACTAGGAAATCAGTAGGGTACTCCCAAGAATCAATGGAGACCATTACATCTTCCACAATCCCTTTAGGGGTCATGGTGGAGCGGTCTGCTAACTGTAGTACTATTGTGGTCTTTCTAAGGGAGCCTGAAAGTTGAGCTTGAGCATAGTGTCCTTGGTCATCACATTAATGGCAGCCCCTAGATCAATCAGGGTATGGGGGATTACAGTGCCATTGATGTGGACATTGACTACAGGACTTCCAGGATCTAGATATTTTGGATAGATTACCTGCCCCAACATCAGGTCACACAGCTGTCCTATGACATTGATAGTTGGGGCATCTCTCTCGCACCTGCCTGGGTGCCTGAAGCACTTCTCCTTGATCATTTTGTTGTGTATAGGCACATCCTTTATGGGTTGGAAAAGTGGTATCTTTACACATAATTGTTTCAATTCTCTCAAAAGTTCAGTCTCTTCTGGGGTAGGTTGTGTTGTGCCAGTTAATCTCTTAGGAAAGGGTGGAATGGCTTTTGGTTCACTTTCCTCTTTTTCTTCCACATCCTCCTTAGGGGGAGGTTGGTTATCTGGGAGGACCTTCCAAAATCATAGGTTAATCTCCTGAATCTTCACAGCATAGGTCGGGCATGATGGTTCCCCACTATATACCTGTTGGGCCTGTCTATTTTTTGGGTTCGAGTTCAGTTGAGCAGGCATTTGGGGTTTCCTTGGTGGAACAGGAGGCAATTGTTGTGGTTGAACAGGTGGTGGAGGAAAAATAGTGGGAGGAGAGTTGTATTGGGGCCTCCACCCTTGATGAGGTGCATTCCACTGAGGTTGTGGCTGAGCATAAGAGTGAAATGAATGAGTAGCTGTTTGAGCATCGTATTGAGATGGATATGACCAAGGAGGGGTTGTGGACCAGGAAGGATGAGTAGGGAGACCACAAAAGACATGGAAGTGGCTTGATTGGGGTTCTAATATGTCTAGGATGTCCCTTGCATTCCCTGCTGGTAAGGTCTGGGCCCATGTGGCCTCCTTTGCTTCATGAAATAGAGTGGTTCAGTGGCTCCTTCATCCCCTTGGTATGCAGCTTTAAGTCCGTGCAAGGAAGGGCACTGATTCATAGAATGGTCTTCTTCACAGACTGAACACACTTCTATAGAATTCAATGGACATTCGTTAGTAGGATGCCTTCTGGTGCACCTAGGACAAAAATTGGCCAAAGCCCTCTCAGCTTCCTCTTGTTTTTTTTTGATATGCAAGGTATCCATTTGCATGGCAAGAGTCTGCCTCCTCTCGCTCTTGAAATCTTCCAGTAGATTTTCAAATTCACCTCTAAGGGATGAATTAGATGAGGATGTACTGGCCAAAGGTTGACTTCCCCTACCTCTATTTCTAGCTGCCCTAGAATGGTTTCTAAGCACGGTATTTATGTCATCATAAGGTAGTTGGTAGATGTCCCCCCCAGCCAACAAATGGAGGGTATCTAGAAGGTCTTAAGGGACTCCTCTGAGCAGGACCAACTTCAAAGATTCAAGGTCAAGTGTGCAGCTAGCCCTTTTATAACTGAGCTAAAACCTCTCTTCATAGTCTTCTAAGGACTCATCACTTCCCATGGTCATTCGGAAGATTTCTTCCTTGGTATCCTTTAACCTATAATAGTCTTGGTATTTGTTGTTAAAATCCTGCTACATCTGAGCCCAATTTGTGATGTTGTTTCCAGGTAACCCCATGAACTAGCACAATGATGCATTCTTGAGGGTAGAAGGAAACAGTTTCAACTTCTGCTCATCTTCTGCATAGTCATAGGTCCGACAGATAACATCAAATTCAAGCAAGAAGGTATCAGGATCTTCGGTAGTCAACCCATGGAAGTGAGGTAAGGCTGAGGGACTTATGTTTTTCATTTTAGTGTCCCTATTGGTCTCTCGGATAGGAAAGGTACCCTCTACTCTCTCCCCATTTCCTCTAACATTTTTGTTTTTAGCCATGGTCTCAGGAGGAATGGTTTCTTGCTCTTCTTTTGCTATAGGATCTTCGTATACCTCTGATGATTCGCCTATAGGTTCTTCTGGATCACTACCACTGAAGAAGAGAGAAGGGTGACTTAGTGAGGTGGTGGGGGTGTTGGGTAGGAATTTTCTTGAATTATCTCTGTTCCTACGAGGCATGAAAGGAAATCTCTTTTTGAGTGATTTTTTGTTTTCTTTCTTCTTGTACCTACAAAACTAAAATGGATTGAACAACAAATTGCAACTACTGAAATGAACTTGCTGAGATGAAATTGCAGAATTGAAATGAAAGCAAGCAAATGAATAATCTACTTTGCTAGAATGGAAATTGCAGAATTGAAATGAAAGTAGGAAATGCCTAATCTACTCTTGCTAAAATGGAAATTGCAGAATTGAAATGAAAGCAAGAAATGACTAATCTACTCTTGCTGAAATGGAAATTGCAGAATTGAAATGAAAGGAGGGAAATGGCTAATCTACTCTTCCTAAAATGGAAATTGCAAAATTGAAATGAAAGCAGGAAATGACTAATCTACTCTTGTTGGAATGGAAATTGCAGAATTGAAATGAAAGTAGGGAAATGGCTAATCTACTCTTGCTGAAATGGAAATTGAAAAATTGAAATGAAAACAGGGAAATGCCTAATCTACTTTTGCATAATTTATATTGTAGAATTGAAATGAAACAACTTCTCTACTTTTGCTGAAATAAACTACTTAGCAGAATGTTGCAGTAGAAAATAGAAGAAAAGTAGTAATCACAAAATACTTTGATGCTTCCCCCGCAACGGCGCCAAAAAGGATGGTGAGCATCAGTATTGCAGCAATAATGCTGCAACTTCTAAGGCTTCCTTCTTTACTTTTATCAACCCGGTAGTTCGTAATAAACTTGTAAGTGATGGTGATGTATGCACAAGTACTAACTCTTACTGCAGGCTGTCACTTGGTCAGCTGGCGCAAGATCGCTAAGAGCTTAAGCCAACTTCTATGGATTCTTAGAAGAAGCTTTTAACTATGATGAAAGAAAGCTAACTCTACAAGGACTATTCTACTTGTAGAAAGAGAAGGAGAACTAAAATGTGACGCAAACCCTATCAAACCCTAGAAAACCCTAATTACCTATTAACCCTAGTTTTGCAAGAAAAGAGATGGAAACTGATGAAAAGAGTGCTATTGACTACTGAAAAAGTAAATTGCATTTATTCAAGCTACTTCTGAAAAGAAATGAGAAGAAAACATTTTTTTGTGCTTTCAAGTGTTTTTATGTGAAGTCATTATGCTTGTGATTTGTTTGGTTGTGATTGTGCAGAGGTTTGGTGGCGAAGGAAGGTGGATTTGGTTGTTGTAGAGGTGGAGGAAGGTGTGGAGAGGTCCTAAGAAGCCCCTAGTACCCTTCTAAAGACTTTCATAGCGATCAGACTTCGAAAAATCACTCGCAGGAAATTGTACAAGAGGTTGCAGGGGATCTATAGGAGGATCTACACGAGGAGGCCGAGAGCTATTTTTGGAGGTTTGAAGGTGGAAAAGTGATGGGAAAGGGAAATTGAGGGCTAGATGAAGGTGTTGAGGTGTGTAGAACTTGTCAAGGAAGATCAGGGACAAACGTGATGGTTGGATTTGTTCAAATGGCAAGAAAGAAGTGTATGGAGAAAAACGCAGAAATTAGGGAAGATTGGCAAAATGTTGCGAATGACTTGGGAAATATATGACGAGTGAGCTAGTGCTAGCTATTTCATGGTGGGATGGTGAGTTGAGATTATGTGCAAGAGATTTGCACATTTACTTATCAAAACTGATCAAAGAAAGAACTAACTATACCATGAAAACATAACTTTCTCTAGCTTGACCAAATTCTGACCTACAAACAGAAAATGCGGAACAATAACCTATGAACAGAAAAGAATGCAGAGAGAACTATGATAAAAGAATAGGAAATGGTCTAAGCAACTGAATCTGAACCAATATATCAATTTTTCCAAGTCAAGTTATCACACTAGCAGTTTGCATGGAAGAGCAAAAACTGTGTTTTTGGTGGCAACAGAAGTGCCTTGACCTCAAATCATAGTCCCAGAAAGGGAGAAAGGAGATCAGGGCCTTCTATTGGCCTTTTTGAATCTTATTCTGTCACTGCAGTAACTTACTTGAGCAGTTTAAACAAAAACAACTATGTTAACCATCAAAAGCAACCTAATCTAACAAAGTAAAATGAATCTATGCAACAGAAATTAACTCATGAACTGAAGCAAAAACATATAAGTACACAGTAAGAGGTGCTGGGTAGCTTGGGTTGGGCCCTAACCCAAGAGCATCAACCCTCTGAAAGAGATCAGTGCTAGCTCAAAAACTATTTCATCTTCATTACCAAAAATAATAGTCACATTACAAGAATTGTTCTCAAAAAGGAACTTGAAAATAAGTTGAACAATGTGCTGCACAAAAGTGTGAAAATTCTACTAATAACTAGCTAAATTACTGAGGCTCTAAGCCTCCTTATTTATACATATGGATTCCTCCAACAGTCCTCCTAAAATCAAGGAACTCAGCTTCCTAGAACTGGAGATAAACAACAATCCTTCTTTACTTGCTCGGCTGCCCCTTGGAATCATCAATGTGGACCTTTGTGCTCCGAGTTGCTGATGGAGGATTCAAGGAAAGGGGTCATAAATGAAGGAGACACCCCCCTACAAATCCTCTTCCCTGTTTTCCTCGAGTTTTGGTTGCCATTTGCTCATAAATCCCTTGTCTTTATCCAAAATTGGCCACAAAATATGCATAAAGCACACATTAGACTACATGGCAAAGTGACTAACCCAATTCACTCTATTAGCATAAATATATTCAAAAACATGCAATAATATAATGAAAATGGTGGATTAAGTCGAAATAAGAGGCAAAATGAGCCCATATAATTAACCATTTCAGGGGCTCATCACTCTAGCCACACATTTCTTCCATTTCGCCAATTTTGTAGCATTAGCCGTAGCTGGCTTGGGGACTTCTTGATCAATGAATTCCTTTAGACCATTGTCCTTTAATACTGCTTCCATGCGATCCTTCCATGCTATATAATTCGAGTTGCCATCAATGGCATACTCGAGTCTTAAATTGTTGAACGCCATTAGGGAAATTTGAGATGTGATAAGAATTCGAATTCTATAATCAGGAACTTGAAACTTTGAACTTCTCCCTTCTTTGTATATTGTTCTTTTCTTTGATCACCTTTGCTCCAATACCATGTAGAAATTTCATTGTAGATTAAACTTATTATGCAATGTACTAAAGCAAAATACTTAATCTACTTCTACCATCAAACTTGCAGAAGCTTAATCGATTTTGAGCAAGATCAAATAGAACACATATAACAGAGAAGAAGATTTAATCACACATGAAACACAGAAGAATACTCTGGGCAAAGCCTCAACTAAATCAGGATTGCATAAAGCTTTAGCTCACAAGCTATCCAACTCTTAGTAAAATCCCTCACTGCTACTCATAGACAATAGACAACACATGCCTTCCTTCGGTCCTCCAAGCCTCCTATTTCCTTGTGCAGTTTCTCTGGGTCCTCCAGCTGCAACCTGTGTGATAATCACCTCACACACAACACTGACCTCTAAAATAACTGCGCAATCCTGAAGACATAATTCCTTCTGCATGGATGAGTTTCCTGTATAGCAAAATATATCCAATTGATAGTACACTATCCCTTCCTCTGATCTCAATTGGGTCTCTGATTGAACTGACATGATGAGTTATTTATGAGAGAACATTCAGTTATCTAAAGTGCGACAGTTACATGCATGCATGCATTAACTAACTGAACTCACAATTAATTCGACAGACTGTTGGAACTAATCTAAATAGACTTAACTCAGTTAACTGAGCTAACTAATTACAACTCAAAGTACAACTCATCTTGATCTCCTTTAATCAAGGGATAAATTCCTCAATTAATGGAGAAATTGTTGCATGTCTTCACATAGACTTCATTTTTGATTTCCTACAACTTTAACTCAAGATGAATTAATTAATTATTTTTTAAACAACTACTAAGATCAAATTCGAATTTTAATTCTCAATTTTAGTTCAGGGATTAGGAAGCTATCCCGAAATACTATTTATAGAAATTCTATTTTTAGCATTTCCATTGTTTTCATTCCTTGTTGCTATATCCAACACTGGTACCTGAGATGCTATTTATAGAATTTCTATTTTTAGCATTTCTTGTTACCATTTTCAACAATTTCTCCTTGCAATCTGTTGTTCCTCTCTCCATAGAGGACCTTAACCATCTCTTTCATAGCAAAAGAAATAATTTCTGAAGGCCTTCTCATCTTCTGTCATGATAGGTTCTCCTTCATGAGATATGGTCTCTAGACACTCAACTACAGCTTGAGTTTGTACTAGTGTTGGAATCTCAAATGCAACTTCTACAACTTGAGGTTGAACTGGTGAAGAAGACTTTGGAAACCTTGCTCTTTTTCCACTTGACCCAACTTCATGTATTTCAACCAGCTTTCTTTCACCTCTTTTGAGCTTTAACCTTGTAAGCATGACATAAACTTGCAAACAATTAAATCCTTCTTTCACAAGCAAATTTAGTAAGAAAAACCAATGCTATGATACCAACTTGATCTAAAATGGAGTAGATTAGTAATGTTATGCTAATTCCCCATTCAGAATTAAATCCAAGATGCTTATCATTTGCTTTTCAAGTGCTTAAGGATTCAAAACTTTTGGTTAATTAAGATATTTTCATGAGAGTTTATTATGTAAATGTTATGAACAATTTAACATAAAAATATATGCTTAACAACAACAATATAACAACAATGAACATCAAAATACAACACACAACAAGCATATGATAAAGGAGTTCACGCCTCCTAGGCTACGTCTCCTTGGTCCAACTTCCAATGTCTTGGGCCTCTCTATTATGCTCAAGTTACATCAAAAGTGTGTTTACAATGCTCAGATACCTCTGAAACATGTCTCAATGAGTTCAGAATAGCCAAAAATGTTGGACTTGACTCTTTTTGCAACTAATTTGGATAATAACTGAAGAAGTTATGTCTTCTCCCAGTTCTCCCAATATTTGTTCCACAAAATGCTCCAAAACCAGCAAAAAACTACAAGTTAGCTCCAAAATCCGCTAACCAGGAAAGAATTTTACGACATCGTGGGCCATATCCTATTGGCATTATCACAATCGGTGATGTCTAGCAGTGATAAACTGCAAGACTTTGCCATCTTGTGCAATTGCGATATGCAATTGTAGTTTGCTGCATTGCAAATGGGGTCGATATCGAATCGCAACCCAACCCTTTCTCAAGCCGATTCTTCTTGCCTCCATGATTGCGATATGCGATCACATCACATCACAACTCTAAACCTTGCTGGTGCCAGGACCGATATCTACTCACTGATCCTTTCCTGTGATATGTGATATCGCAAATTGCAATCGGCTCTGCCTGGGGGGTGATTCTTAACCCGATCCACCTATCGCTGTGATATGTGATATGCAAGGACTAATGGTAGGTTGCCACTTGGAGCCTCCTTATTCACTGAAGACCTTGCCACATCATCTTAATCCTGGCATGTAGGCAAATCAATTTTGAACTTTGACTTGCTCTATCTTATGCATACGAACTCATATTTGAGTGTCGTTTACACTGTTGGATTCAGAATGACAAGATCTTTAATCTAAAGCTGAGTTTGATAGATTAGATATTCTGAGATGCACTATCTATCACATGAGTAAGGAGACACTTGGTTCCCCTCCTAGCCACACCATTTCTCAATGGTCCCATAGATTCATGTCCAATAATGCATTAGGATTATTTGTGCATTTAAGTAGAGGAGAGAAAGTAGGCACAATTAGCCACCCCATCATATACAACTAGAGGATAAGTTTATAAAATTTTTTCCTACTATTTTGGAGAATGTTAAACCCATTTAGTCTAATAATGATGATTGAGACCTAATTTTCATTGATATGTATCCTCTTAACATTGGATATGGACCAATCTCTAATAATGAGATGAACCATTCCTTGATGGTGTTCTCCTACTCACTAAGCCATTATGTTTATGTGTCATTTTTAAGGACAAGTGATGTATTTATGCCTATTCATTTCATAGATTATATGTTAAGGTATTTAATATCTTTGACTTTTCATACAATGAACAAGGATCTTTATCTTGCAATTTTCCCTTACTTTTGATGTCATATTTTTCCATCTCTTATGTAAGAAACATTGTCCATAATTATACCTTGCTAATATAATAAAAATATAATTGGATGTCCTTTTCACACTCAATCAAACAAATATAGACTAATAGAATTTTTTCATTATTACTCTTTTTAGAAATGAACTTTACCATTTTATTTTTGGTTTGAATAAAGGGTCCACTTATAAAAAATTTCAGAAAAGCATAAACAACATGCACCCAAAAATAAATTAATAATGATATATAGTACACAAATCTAATGTAATATATCTCAACCTATTAACATTTATTACTTTATAGTTCGATGCACATTGATAATTGTGGTGAACAATATACACCCTCCCTCTTAACACTAGGCTGACTTAGTAATTTAGAAACCTTAGTGTCATAAATTGGAATAACTGAGTACTAAGTATTGTTTTCTAATTTTGTCCCCTTCTCAAGTTTACTTCTAGATGGTATGAATCCATTTTTACTAAACATATGCCTTACATCCATATCCTAGAGAGCTCTTTTGAGAGATAATATTAAGATTCCAATGATTGTATAATTTTGGATCAATGTTAATTTATTAATATATATCTTTTTCTTTATTTTTTATGGAATAACTAGAATGATTTGTTATTAGATATTATCAAACTTTTCATATTTTGGATGATTTAATAATAGCTTGATTCTTGCTAACGTGTCCCTATAGGTATGAATGATAGAGATGAAAATTACACACTTCCCCTAGAGATTAGAGATCTTGAGATGCAATATCTATCGCATGAGCAAGGAGATTCTTAGTTCCTCCCCTAGCCACACAATTTCTCAATGGTCCCATAAATTCATGCCCAATAATACATTAGGGTTATTTGTGCATTTTAGGAGATGAGATAAAGTAGGCATAATTAGCCACCCCATCATGTACAACTAGAGGACAAGTTTATAAATTTTGTTCCTACTATTTTGGAGAATCTTAAACCCACATAGTCTAAAAATTATGATTGAGACCTAATTTTCATTGATAGCCTCTTAACATTGGATATCGAGTAATATCTAATAATGAGATGATCGATTCCTTGATGTTGTTCTCCTACTCACTAAGCCATGATGCATATGTGTCATTTTTAAGAATAAGTGATGTACTTATGTTGGCATTATGATTCAGGTATTGTCCTTAATGGAAACTCACTCAGATGAAAGATCAAAGTATAACAAGAAAACAACAAAGAATTACATATGAGTCTTCACAGAATGAAGAAAGAGATATATACGTAGGTTCACCATTGACCAAGTTGCATACACACGCAGGTTCACTGTATACATGTCACATATATGTACACATGCACTTGCACGAAAGGAAAAGCATGTATACCTTGGAAAACTAAGTTTTTGCTCCGAAGTATTTGGTCCATGGTATTTTGATCCAAGGTATCTGGTCTGAGGTATTGACCCTAGGTATTTGGTCCAAGGTATTGGTCCTAAGTGGTTTTGGTCCATGCTATTAAGAAAGGCCTAAAACTATAAAAGGACGAGAAGATCATTAGGCCAAGGTGTGCAAGTATCGAATATCTGATGAAGTGTGAGATCTAGTATGCAAGTTATTGGGTTTTGGTGCATTGCTGGATCTCAACCAAGGATGAACCTTAGCTGATGATGAGGGATCAAATCTAATGATATATCGAGATCTTAAGGCGTAAAATGAATTATCATTAGGTGTTTTTGCTCATGTATATTCTAGATCTGAATTCTGACGCATATATTATTCTGTAAATGATATGATCTGGGTATAACTAAAGTCTGGAATAGCTACAGAATTTTGAATTTATATTTGCAGATATATACGTTGGTTGGCTTTGAGGAAAGCATGTATACATGCAGGTTCAACACATGGAAGTAGTGTATACCTTATAAAATATGTTTTAGTTGCTTCTGTTTACTATTGCAGTGTTCTGGGTTCTGGCTTGGGTTCTAGTTACTGTATTTTGGTGACAACATTCTGAATGATTAGATTGATGGGTTGTCAAAGTGATTGAATGATTCAGATGTGGTTGGTTCAAAAGGAGATTGGTTGATGCAAATATATTTGATGATTGAATGATGTTGTTTATGGATCAAATCTGAAAATTTATGAAACGAGGTCCCTGAAGGAAGAAAGAAGGTCATAGCCTTCTGTAGGACGACGAACAAACATATAGGCTAGTACAAGAGCTAGGGGGTTGTAGCTCCATTCTAGTAGAAGCTAGAGAACGAGAGAAGGTTGTAGCCTTCTGCAGGTAGAAGCCTGCGTACTGGTATAAGACTGCACCAGTACAAAAATTGTAAACATAATTTTCTTATTATTAAAAGAAGACAGAGACAACAACAACAAGTGGCTTTCACCCACATTGGGTTTCCACCTTATATCTTGGTGTTCATGTGTGTTGCTTATGTGTGATGATTTATTCTTCTTTTACTGCAATGTCTAATGAATTCTTGATATACTGATTAAAGTTCAATACATGATAATTTTGGTAAATCAAAAGATCTTTGCATATATGCTGGTTTCATTAAGTACAATTGCATATACACACTAGTTCACTAAGCTGAAGTAGCGTATACAAATTAGTTTTGAAAATCAAGGTATTGATCTAATAAATACTAATTCACCCCCCTCTCAGTATTATTTCCAACAATTGGTATCAGGGCATGTCCTTCAGAAGAAGCTTGATCACATGAAGGAAGATCCATCATCATGAGTAATCAAGAAAGCGAGGGATCCATCAGACTGAAAACAATCTTTGATGGGAGAAACATTGTTTATTGGAAGGTAAGAACCACAACCTATCTTCAATCTCTTGGAACAGATGTCTGGGAAATTGTGGAAGGAGGATATACATTTCAATCAGCAATTCCTACACATACGGCAGGTAAAAAGCAATATGAAACCAATGCCAAGGCTGCCAATACATTATTGGGAAGTCTATCACAATCAGAGTTTGTCAAAGTTATGTAGCTCAAATCAGCCAAAGGAATATGGGACAAAATCGTTCTAAGCTATGAAGGGGACTCTCAGGTAAAACGTGTTAAATTGCAAACTCTCAAAATTCAATATGAAACTCTCAAGATACACAATGATGAAATTATAGCTAGTAACCTATTACGTATAGATGAGGTTGTTAATTGCATGAAGAATCTGGGTGAAGAGATAAAGGAAGTTACCTTAGTTGAAAAAGTTTTAAGATCCTTATCTGCTAAATTTGAATCAAAAGTATCTGCCATAGAAGAAAAGCAGGATCTACGAACTATTACTATGACACAGCTTCACGGAATATTAACTTCCTTTGAGATGAGGAAATGAGGTCCATCAGATATAAGAGATGTCACATTTAAAGCTTTAGCAAAAGGAAAAGAAGAACTCAATGAAGTAAGACATATTTCAGAAGAAGAAGAGGAAGTAAACTTTGTCAAGAAGCTTCAACAGGGTTCCGGAAGATTCAGAGGTAAACTACCTTTCAAATGTTTTTCCTGTGGTAGAGTTGATCATTATGCTTCCAAATGTCCTCATAAAGATAAATATGATAAAGGGAAGGAATCTACAAAATGGAATAGAAAACAAAGTGTCAGTAAAAAGAGCTACTATACTCATGATGATACCGATGGTTTATCAAATAGTGATGAAGATGAAAATAGTAATGACTATAGACTTATGATAGCTTAAGAAGATGATGATTTTTTGGATGCTTTAGATGAAGATGGCCTTTATGAAGAAATCTTTAAACTCAAAATCTGTTTGGAATAAAAGAATATGATTATAGATACCTTGACATACCAACTTGCTGAAAGGGAAAAACACAATGAAAAAGTAGAATGTGAAATTGTGGGTCTAAGAAAATATCTTGAGAAAACAAAAGCTCTCAATTTTAGATTTGCTAAAGGATTAGAAACCTCAAATGAAATTATCAAAGTGAAGTTTTCTCCTCTGATAAAGACAGGTCTTGTATATACTGAAGAAGCATCTCAATCACAGAAGGCGTCAACCTCCACTAAAAGCTATCTTAATGCAGCAAAGAGCAATGAACAATTTGACAATCATTAGCAAAGGCATAAAGCAAATCACCACGTAAATCAGGCTCAATTTACTTCAAGGATGAACATAAGCCAGAATCAACCTCAGGTAAATCGTACTCAGTTTTCTTCAAAGATAAATATCAATAGAAACTACAATCACCAGGTCAATAGATTCGATAATCGCAGGAACTTCTTTAATGGTCAATGTTTCTCATGTCATAATTTTGGACACAAAGCTGCTCAATGTGTTGCTTACAAAACCGTCATGACTAGAGAAGCAAGAAATCAAAGGAATGTGACAGGGATCAAGAAAAGTTCCTATAATAACTTTTCTCTTCTTGAACATGAAATAGAATGCTCAATCTGTAACAACTTCGGCCATGAAGAATCTGAATGCAAGAGTAAATTTCAAAAAATATCTCAAAAGGAGCAAACTCCATTAAATCACAAAATATGGAGAAAGAAATAACTGCAAATAGAAAGATGTGGTATAACCTTGTATGCAGAAGGACAAGAAAACCAGTGGTACATCAACAGTGGATGCTTAAAACACATGGCAGGTGACAAAGAAAAACTACACTCATATAATGCCTTAGAAAAGGAAAAGAGTGTCTCATTTGGAAACGAGACTCTTGTTGTCATAAAAGGTAAAGGCTATGTTTTCTTGAAAGAAAAATTTAAAGTTGGTAATGTTATGTATGTTGATGGCTTAAAGCATAACCTGTTGAGTGTGATTCAAATGTGTGATCAAGGAAATGAAGTAGTGTTTCAATCGAGTGGATGTGTTGTTTGTGAGCTTGATACAGGAGAAACTGTGATCAAAGGTAAAAGAACTCCAAACAACCTATACATACTCAAGGGAGGACAACAATCATGCTATCTAAGCAAAAATGATGAAAACTAGCTATGGCACATAAGATTGGGACATCTAAGCTTTTCTCAAATAAGAAAAGCATGCAGATTCCAGGTTCTTCGTGATCTTCTAGATATCAACATTCCTGAAAATACTATATGCAAATCATGTCAATTTGGTAAGAAAACCAGATCTCACTTCATCAAAAAGGAAGGGTCAGCTAGTAAGCCTCTTGAACTTGTTCATACTGATTTATGTGGACCATCAAGGAAAAAGTCACCTCATGGAGAATAATACTTTATATTATTCATTGATGATTTTTTCAAAATGTGTTGGATAGGTCTTCTAAAGCATAAATATGAAGAATTTGAAAAGTTCAAAGCCTTCAAAACTTTGGTTAAACATGAATCAGATCACAAAATCAAATGCCTCAGATTTGATTGAGGATGGAAATTTACCTCGAATGAATTCTTTGACTTTTGTGAACAACATGGAATAAAAAGGAAATTCTCCTACAAGGACTCCTCGGCAAAATGGAGTGGTAGAAAGGATGAATGTAACTATTCAACAAATGGCTCGTGCTATGCTAGAAGAATCTGGAATTCCTGCAACCTTTTTGGGTGAATTTGAATTAGCTGTCGTCACTATTCTCAACCAAGAAAATGTTTAGGTAAAATGCACTCAAACTCCACATGAACTTTGGTATGGTAAGACTCCTACTATAAAATACTTCAAATTTTTTGGAAGCAAATGTTACATCAAAAGGATTGATGAAAAACTTGGTAAGTTTGAACCCAGAGTAGATGAAGGTATTCTTCTTGGCTACTCTTCCCAAATTAAAGGATATGAATGTTATAATAAGAGACTTGGGAAAATTATTGGAAGTATTGATGTTGTGGTTGATGAAGCATGCAAAACTCCAAAACAGATAAAAACCAAAGATTGTGACAATGAAGAAGATGAGGATCATTTTCCCACATCAAATCACACTGATTCTAAAGAAGAAACCAATGAAGCACCAGAAGAAGAGATACCAATATAAGAAAAGACTCCGTCCAGGTATGTTCAGAAAAATCATCCAGAGACTCAAATTTTAGGGGAAAAAGGGGTAGGTGTGCAGACAAGAAGAACCATTACCGAAGCCTCAAGCTATCTAGAATTACTATCTTCCATTGAACCTCAAAATGTAAATGAAGCATGCAGAGATGAACGTTGGGTCAAGGCCATGAATGAAGAACTTGATAAAATTGAAAAGAATAATACTAGGGAATTAGTTCCTAGACCTTATGATAAGAATATCATAGGAACCAAATGGATATTCAAAAATAAGCTGAACGAAAATGGAGAAGTTATCAGAAACAAGGCCAAACTTGTTTGCAAAGGATATTCTCAACAAGAAGGTATAGATTTTGAAGAAATTTTTGCACTTGTTGCTAGACTTGAAGCCATAAGAATGTTTCTTGCTCTTTCTAGTTTTCAAAAATTTAAAGTATACCAAATGGATGTAAAATTTGTCTTTCTTAATGGAGACTTAGAAGAAAAATTCTATATTGAACAACCAGAATGATTCATTCTTGGAAATGATGCAAAACTTGTATGCAAACTCAGAAAGGCTCTCTATGGTCTAAAACAGGCTCCAAGGGCCTGGTATTACCATTTTGACAAATATCTCCACCAACAGGGTTTTTCAATGGGGTCAGCAGATAGCAATATATATACAAATATTGACATTGGTAAATCGTTAATAGTTGTTGTTTATGTTGATGATATCATTTTTGGTAGCAATGAAGAAGCCATGAGTCAAATTTTTTCTTCAGCAATGCAGCAAGAATTTGAAATGTCCTTGCTTGATGAGCTTACCTACTTTCTTGGTCTACAAGTTCAACAAAATAAATATGGTATTTTTCTCTCACAAACCAAATATCTCAAACAGATCTTGAAAAAGTACGACATGGAAGATTCTAAACCAGTGTGTACCCTAATGGTAACAGGATGCAATCTCATCTCAAATGATGAATCGGTAGTGGTACATCAACCAACTTACAAATCCATGATTGGCAATTTGCTTTATCTAACAGGTACTTGACCTGAAATCATGCATGTAGTAGGAATAGTTGGAAGATTCCAAGCAAATCCAAAGGAATCACACCTTCAGGCAGTCAAAAGGATTTTCAAATATCTTCAAGGAACACAGAACTTTGGTTTATGGTATCCTAGAGAAATAGATCTTACACTTCATGCATATATAGATGCAGATTGGGCTGGAAGTGTTGATGACAAAAAAAGCACTAGTGGTGGTGCATTCTATATGGGTTCTAGGTTAGTGTCTTGGTTTAGTAAGAAACAAAGTTCGATTGCATTATCTACAGCTAAATAAAAATACGTGGTTGTTGCATCTTGCTGCACACAACTACTTTGGATGATGCAAACCTTGTAAGACATTCAGATCACATGTACTCCACCCATCTCCATTCTATGTGATAATACAAGTGCCATCAGTATTTCAAAGATTTCGGTCATTCACTCCAAGACCAAGCACATACCCATCAAATATCATTTTCTACAAGAACAAGTGCTTGAACAAAAGGTCAAATTAGAGTATGTTCCCTCCAAAGAACAGATTGCTAATATATTAACTAAACCACTGCCCAGAGAGACATTTGAATATCTCAGACGAAAGCTGGGAGCAGTTGCTGCATCATCCTACTGTTAAATCCTATCTTTTCAGAGAAAGGCGGTTATACGCAAGTTTCATGAAGCGAAGTCACGTACATACGCGTTTTTGTGGGCACAATCGCGTATATGTTGGTTTAAAGAAAAGCAGTGGACTAGAATAAAAAAAAATGTGGGGGGGGGGGGGGGTGTCTGCTATATCTGATTGATGATGATGCTTTGATATCTCTTACTAACAAATGCAATGATAAGATTTGATAGTGAACAAGTGGAACAGGTTCAGGGAGAGAACATGGTATGCTTCTAATAAAGCATTGTTGGCATTATGACTAGAAGTCTTTGGTACCTAATGAGTTCTTATGTTATTATGATAAGGGAACGAAGCAAGTTGATCTTGATGAGCTCAAGAGGATGAGTTGATATATGTCGACATAAGGTTGATGATATTTTGGGAACTAATGATGGACATATACAGGTTTCTAATCTGGATGCTGTTGACAGATGCTGCTGATAATGCAGATCATATGATACTTGTTGATGACTATCATGATCCTGTTTCAGATATTTGGTCTCTGTTACATATATCATGTATATCATTTAATGTAACCACACTATGTATGGGATGGATGATGTAATGTTTCTTGTTTTTGTCATGTATAAACAATTGGCATATCCCCACTTGGTTGGGTGGATGAATCAAATTTAGTATATCCCCACTTGGTTGGGAGATGGATGTATGAGTCATTGGTGATAGGAAGGTCATTGGTGATGTATGTATAGAGTCATGTTATTCTTTTAGAACATCTTTATGCAGACTTTGCTTGTGCTCAGGGAGAGCATGGACTCGATCATAGGATCTCAATCAGCACACTTCAACATATCAAAGATTTCAGCATGTACTCAGGGGGAGCATGACCCTTTTCTCTTGATGTCAAAGGAGGAGAGTGATTTGGTCTTGCCATCATGTCCAAAGGGGGAGATTGTTGGCATTATGATTTAGGTATTATCCTTAATGGCAACTTACTCAGATGAAAGATCAAAGTATAGCAGGAAAACAACAAAGAATTACAGATCAGTCTTCACAGAATGAAGAAAGAGATATATACGTAGGTTCACAATTTACCAAGTTGTGTATACATGCAGGTTCACTATATACAAGTCACCTATACGTACATGCACACTTTCACGGAAGGAAAATTGTGTATACCTTGGAAAACTAAATTTTTGGTTCGAAGTATTTGGTCCATGGTATTTTGATCCAAGGTATCTGCTCCGAGGTATTGACCCTAGGTATTTGGTCCAAGGTATTGGTCCTAAGTGGTTTTGGTCCATGGTATTGAGAAAGGCCTAAAACCATAAAAGTAGGAGAAGATCATTAGGCCAAGGTGTGCAAGTATCGAATATCTGATGAAATGTGAGATCTAGTATGCAGGTTATTAGGTTATGGTGCATTGTTGGATCTGAACCAAGGATGAACCTTAGTTGATGATCAGGGATCAGATCTAATGATAGATTAGGATCTTAAGGTGTAAAATGAATTATCATTAGGTGTTTTTTCTCTTGTATATTCTAGATCTAAATTCTGACACATATATTATTCTGTAAATGATATGATCTGGGTATAACTAAAGTTTGGATTAGCTGTAGAATTATGAATTTATATTTGCAGATATATAGGCTGGTTTTCTTTGAGGAAAGTGCGTATACATGCAAGTTCGACACATGGAAGTAGCGTATACCTTATAAAATATGTTTTAGTTGCTTATGTTTGTTGTTGTAGTGTCCTGGGTTCTGGCTTAGGTTCTGGTTGTTGTATTCTGGTGACAACATTCTGAATGGTCAGATTGATGGGTTGTCAAAGTGATTGATTGATTCGGTTGTGGTTGGTTCAAAAGCATATTGGTTGATGCAGATATATTTGATGATTGAATGATGTTGTTGATGGATCCAGTCTGAAAATTTATGAACCAAGGTCCCTGAAGGAAGAAAGAAGGTCATAGCCTTTTGTAGGTCGATGCCTACATACTAGCAAACATAGCGGCTAGTACAAGAGCTAGGGGGTTGTAGCTCTCTTCCAATAGAAGCTGGAGAATGAGAGAAGGTTGTAACCTTCTGCAGGTAGAAGACTGTGTATTGGTATAAGACTACAGTTGTACAAAAATTGTAAACATAATTTTCTTATTATTAAAAGAAAAAAGAGACGACAGCAACAGGTGGTTTTCACCCACATTGGGTTTCCGCTTTATATCTTGGTGTTCATGTGTGTTGCTTATGTGTGATGCTTTATTCTGCTTTTACTACACTGTCTAATGAATTCCTGATATACTGTGTTGGGTCCCTATAATACTAGTGATTACCCCATTACTATTGTAATTGTACCCCTTATTAATATTGGTGTGCCCCTATTATCCCCATATTGTTATTACTGTGCCCCATAGAATCCCTCTATTGTTATTTTGTGGCTTTATATTATTATTGTTAGGTTGGTTGGGTTATATTGTGACTCCTTAGACTCCTATATATAGAAAGGAGGTTTTGTCATTTGTATCATCAAAGAATTGTTCATTTATGTAATGTAAAGGAGGTTTCCCCCTCGAAGAGGCTGAATTTTAAGGCATTGTATCTTTTATATCTTTTTCTTGAGCTGGTTTCATAACATACTGATTAAAGTTCAATACATGATAATTTGGGTAAACGAAAAGATCTTTGCATATACGCTGGTTTCATTAAGTACAGTTGCGTATACACGCTAGTTCACTAAGTTGAAGTAGCGTATATAAATCAGTTTTGAAAATCAATGTATTGATTTGATAAATACTGATTCACCCCCCTCTCAGTATTATTTCCAACAATTTATGCCTATTCATGTCATGGTTTATATGTTAAGGTATTTAATATCTTTGACTTTTCCTAAAATGAAAAATAATCTTTATTTTGAACTTTACCCTTACTTTTGATGTCATAGTTTTGCATCTTTTATGTAAAAACCATTATCCATATTTATACCTTGCTATTATAATAAAAATATAATATGATTTCATTTTGACACTCAATCAAGCAAAGATAGACTAAGAGAACTTTGTCATTATCCCACTTTTGAGAAATGAACATTATCATTTTATTTTAGGTTTGAATAAAGGGTCCACATTATAAAACGTTTTGGTAAGGGATAAACATCATGCACTAAAAAATAAATTAATAATTATATATAGTACATAAATCTAATTGAATATATCTCACCCTATATAACATTTATTACTTTATGGTTGGATGCACATTGATAATTTTGGTGAACAATATAAACTCTCCCTGTAAACACTAGACTAACTTAGTAATTATAAACCTTACAGTCATAAATTGGAACAACTGTGAGTACTCAATATTGTTTTCTAATTTTGTCCCCTTGTCAAGCTTACTTATAACATCATGCACCCAAAAATAAATTAATAATTATACATAGTACATAAATATAATGGATTATATCTCACCCTATATAACATTTATTACTTTATGGTTGGATGCACATTGATAATTGTGGTGAACAATATAAACTCTCCCTGTAAACACTAGACTAACTTAGTAACTATAAACCTTACAGTCATAAATTGGAACAACTGTGAGTACTCAATATTGTTTTCCAATTTTGTCCCCTTGTCAAGCTTACTTATAGATGGGATGAATCCCTTTTTAATAAACATATTCTTACATCCATATCCTAGAGAGCTCTCTTGAGAGATAATATTAAGATTCCAAGGATTGTATAATTTTGGATCAATGTTAATTTATTAATGTATATACTTTCTTTTTCTATTTTTTTTATGGAATAAGTGGAATGAGGTGTTATTTGATATTATGGAACATTTCATATATTTTATGATTTAATAATAACTTGATTATTTTTGACCATTCCCTACATGTATGAATGATAGAGATGCAAATGACATAATTCCCTTAGAGATTAGAGATGCACCATCTATCACATGAGCAAGGAGACACTTGGTTTCTCCCGTAGCCACACAATTTCTCAATGGTCCCATAGATTCATGTCCAATAATGAATTAGGTTTATTTGTGCATTTAAGTAGAGGAAAGAAAGTAGGCACAATTAGCCACCCCATCATATACAACTAGAGGATAAATTTCTAAATTGTGTTCCTACTCTTTTGGAGAATGTTAAACCCATTGAGTCTAATAATGATGATTGAGGCCTAATTTTCATTGATATGTAGTCTCTTAACATTGGATATAGACCAACCTCTAATAATGAGATGATCCGTTCCTTGATGGTGTTCTCTTGCTCACTAAGGTATGATGTTTATGTGTCATTTTTAAGAATAAGTGATATATTTATGCCTATTTATGCCATGAATTATATGTTAAGGTATTTAAGATCTTTGGCTTTTCATACAATGAACAAGAATCTTTATTTTAAACTTTTTCCTTACTTTTGATGTCATAGTTTTCCACCTTTTATGTAGAAAACATTGTCCATATTTATACCTTGCTAATATAATACAAATATAATTGGATTTCATTTTCACACTCAATCAATCATAGACTAATCGAATTTTGTCATTATTAGTCCCTGCCTGGGACTATTAGACTAATCGAATTTTGTCATTATTAGTCCCTGCCTGGGACTATTAGCCATAGATGGATCGTTGACCTACCATTACTTGATACTTTGACCGGTTTTTTTCGGTGTTTTCACATTTTAACCTAAGTTTGATGCTCCCAATTTTATTCAACAAAATTTTACCCAAAGTTTTTGGTTCGGCAAACGATTGAGGTCTTATTGCAGCCTTCACGTTGCCCGATGCAAAAATATTAAGGCAATCTCATCGGGCAAAAATATTAAGGCAATCTCATCTTATCCAAAGTACGCTGTGGTAGGCTCTAAACATCATTGCCTACACCTCTAATCATTTATAATATTAACTGACATACATACAGTAAAATCTAATTGAGTAACATTAACCTTTTTCCCCTTTTGATAACTTTAATATTAGAAACACAAATTCTTGAGAATTAAATATATTGAAAATCACATTTTAATACTTTCATATCAAAAATGTTCAAACTCATCATCTTCTAACCACGTTTTATCTTTTATTTAAAACTGGAAGAAAGTCCTGCATATTTTTTTATATTTAATTTAAGTATTTGTAAAGGGTGTCATTTTTTAATTTTTGTGAAGGGTGTAGTTTTTTTTATTGTTTGCCAATCAAATTCATGTTTTGGAATTTTGGAATTTCACTTTCTTGGCTTTTCACTTGTAATTTATTAAAATTACAAACAAATTACAAATTGAATATAATGATATATCTATATATATTATTAATATATATATATATAATATATTATAGATGAATGTATATATATATATATTAATATATAATATTATATATATAAAATAGAAAAAATATTTATATAATATGGAAATTTCTTTATATATTAAAATATATAATTAATTATAGTTAACATGTAAAATAAAAGTACAAAAATATAAAACATTTAAGATCATCCACAAAAAATTCATTGAATAATTTTCTCACTCTCATTTTGTCCCATGTGGAGTTAGTAGAAAACCAATAATATGAGTTCTGTGCATGCGCTTTACTTAGAATGTTGTTACTATACACTTTCAGATATTTGGCATGAAATAAATTAATGTTTCCAACTTTTCAATATAATTATCAATAATAGTATATATATATAAATATTTTTTCTTTATTATAATTTTATTTAGTTAGTTAAATATTGAAATATTGAATACGGGAAAATTAATATTAGAACACTGTTGTAATATCATGTTATTTTAAGTTCTTTCTGGGCCTATTTCCACATTAACCCACCACCTAATTTAGACATTCGTTCATAGAGATATTTGCATGTTGACCACCTGTCAGCGTATGGAACCCTGTCAAAGCTTATATCACAAGCAGAGAACCCTGCGAGGAGCCTTTCAACTCTGTGTACTCGTTCCTAACTTCTTTGCTCATTGTTTCTCTCCTCCAAAGGAACCCTGTCAAAGCTTATATCACAAGCAGAGAACCCTGGGAGGAGCCTTTCAACTCTGTGTACTCGTTCCTAACTTCTTTGCTCATTGTTTCTCTCCTCCAAAGGAGGTCTTCATTCCGCTTTGCAAGAGGGTTTCCCTGTACAGTCTTCTTCAGTGTTTCACTTGTGGTTGGTGTCGTTGGGTATGTATAACACCATCGCTATTTTTTCTTTGTTAAAATTTATGTTGGGTATGTATGTAAAAAAGGGGCTAGCTACATGAACCCTCCCTTTCCATAATGCTGATGACAAATTTATTTTTATAGGAACTGGGAGGCTTTACTTGCAACCAAATTCTCATGAGGTAAAACATGGAAATAAATTCCTTAATTTATCTCAGGTTTTTTTGAGTAAATTGAATTTTTCACTTGTTAATATCAACGTCTTCCTTATTTACATTCCAAGTCAGTTTTTACACAATCTCAAGGTTAGCATGGAATTGTCCTTTGTCTACACATACTATGGTTTCGTTCCATTTACCAAAATCTCTGTTGAGTTTTCCTTTTCTCCTTTCTGTTGCATGGTGGGTATGACCCAGTGACATCTTCTAGCCTGTTAAAGCCATATCCATAGTTGTCTTAATTTTGTCTTGGAGTGTATATATTCAAGTTTGATACTAAGTATGTTGTGACTCATGCCTTATTAATGTATAATGAGCCCTTAACTCTTAATTTTTAAGAATGAATATATAGACTTGTATTCTTTTGCAGTTCCTCCTGTAAATGATGCAATTATCCTATCTGTTTTATATATTCTTTGACTGCTATTTCCAATAAAAACTGGGTTGTTGTTATATAAAAACGTGCACATTAAAATTAATATATTTTCTTGTGTAATTTTTTTTTTTGAGTTCTGTAGATGAAATAATTTGATTTCTAGCCAAGAATGTAAATGTGTTATTTTCAAATACCCTTTATACTTAAAAACTTCTTCCAGATGTATGAGTCTTACTCAACCATATTCCTTAACCATATTCCTTTCGCCATAGCAGGGTTAATCTCATACATTATTTTACGTAACTCCTTATTTTCTTTCTCGTGCAAGTTATAAATGTAATCAAATATTCTGGTATACGCAACTTTTGTTTCTATTCCTGCATATTTACCTATAATAGGTCTTTGAATAAATAATTAGTAAAAAATAGATGCCATTGGGATTTTGGGCTTATTTATTATTATCCTAAGCCTTGCATGTTATCCTCAGGTAGGTTAAGTCTTGCATATTATCCTCAGGTGGGTTAAGTTAGACTACTGTTGAGAAATCCCTGATGCCGAGGAAAGTAGTTGTAATACTCCTGAACTAAGTTTTGCATATTATCCTCAGGTGGGTTAAGTTAGACTTCTGTTGAGAAATCCCTGACGCCGAGGAAAGTAGTTGTAATACTCCTGAACTACGGGCTTATGCATCTACTCCTCCAAGGGTTTTCTTTACCCATTGAGTAGGAATTGCATTATTTAAAGTTTAGTTCAAAGTTTTTTTTTTTTTTGTTAACCTACCACTTATGTTAATCTTACTCATTTTTCCTTTTTAGCATTAAACCATAAAAAATTCACCTCTTTACCTAAAATATTTAACAGAACAAGATTCAAGTATGAGATTAGTTATTTAATATGGAAACAAATTAATATGTTGTATGTAATACATCTGAAAAAACAATATTTAAAACACTTAGTTCACTTATTAGTCCCTGCCTGGGACTATTAGTGATCTATCGATCGTTGACCTACCATAACTTGATACTTTGACCGGTATTTTTTCCGTGTTTTCACATTTTAACCTAAGTTTGATGCTCCCAATTTTATTCAACAAAATTTTACCCAAAGTTTTTGGTTCGGCAAACGATTTACGTCTTATTGCAGCCTTCACGTTGGGCGATGCAAAAATATTGAGGCAATCTCATCTTATCCAAAGTACGCTATGGTAGGCTGTGCAGGGAAATTTTGCAATATCATCTTATCCTAAGTTCTTTCTGGGGCCTGTTCCACGTTAAGCCACACCTAATTTAGACATTTGTTCATAGAGATATTTGCATGTTGACCACCTGTCAGCCTATGGAACCCTGTCAAAGCTTAGATCACAAGAAGAGAACCCTGGGAGGAGCCTTTCAACTCTGTTTACTTGTTCCTAACTTCTTTGCTCATTGTTTCTCTCCTCCAAAGGAGGTCTTCGGTCCGCTCTGCAAGAGGGTTTCCCTGTACAGTCGTCTTCAGTCTTCCGCTTGTGGTTGGTGTCGTTGGGTGTGGAGGCTACCTTTCCATACCATGATAGAGCTTGTTGTTGTATTATGGTTCTTCTGATGGTCAAACAAGTTTTTATGCTTCAACAGTTCAACAACATTGGGAACTTTCATTTATACAGGTATTATGAAAGTTAATTTCCATTGTTAGATGCAAACTCCCGGTTTATACATATAACTTTCATTTATACAGGTATTATGAAAGTTAATTTCCATTGTTAGATGCAAACTCCCGGTTTATACATATATATGTTTTTTTAAATGCGAACTTCTAATTGTGGACTCTTAGGGTGGAGGTTTTTGCAGGTGAAGAAGACTCTGGGATGAAGAGTTAGAGGAACACTTGCTCAATTCGTAATTTTTTTTTGATAACCCCATCGGGGATTTCTAAATGAAAATACAGTGTTTTCCGCTTTATATCGCAACTACTGTAACTCTCTCTTCATTCTGAGTATTGTGATATTGTTCGTTTCCGACCTTGCGAAATGCCTAAGTGAGACTTCTGAGATTGGTAGATTGGTGTTTGCCGTGTTGTAGTTGTTCCGGTATTTAGAATTTGTTTAGAGCATTTTTATTCAATAAGTTCCCTTTTTTGTTCCTTCGCATTACCGAGAATGATTAAGCAAAAGGAATTTATGGAGATTATTTAGTGTTTTCCGTTTTATATCGCAACTGTTTGTAAGTCAATTATGTATTTTTTTGGGTTAAATAAGATAGTTGTTACACTTATCATCCACTTATTTTATTAATTAAAATATTTTAAATTATTATTATATATAAAAATATTTATATTAATATATAGCTATTTATTATTTTATTATAAAAATTCTTTAAATGGTAAAAAAATTATTATATTATAGAGTAATTTCATGGTTTATGGATACCTTACTCAACAAAAAAACTCTAATTTTACTTCATTGTCAATATTATATATATATTTTTAATTATAATATTGTTATTGTTCATTTCTGACCTTGCAGAAATGCCTATCCGAGACTTCTAAGGTTGGCGTTTGCCGTGTTGAGTTGTTCCAGTATTCATAATTTGTTTAGAGCATTTTTATTCAATAATTTCCTTCCTTCGCATTACCCAGAATGATTAAGCAAAAGGAATTTATGAAGATTATTTGCTTGAGTAAATAATAATTGTTTTCCCTAACCACTTAATAAGTAAAAACACCACTTAATAAATAAAAACAGTATTTACAAGGAACTGCGAAATCACTTCTCACTTCTGCATAATTAATTTCAAGAAATAATTTTATAATTAAAATAACATACAGTAAATTAAATATTTATTTACATAATTCGAGGATATCACACTCATACAATGAATCCCATAATCAATTAATCAAACAGAGTTAGGGAAAAACGTTAAAAATCAAATAGAAATTGAATCCCATAATCAAGTAGAGTTAGGGAAAAACCTTAAAATCAAATAGAAATAAAGTCAACGAAGTTCACTAAATCACTAGTTAGTAGTTGCAGAAATTTAATTGAAATCGTCATGCACAGCACCCACATAAATTGATGTCAGCTAGCTTCTTTTGCACAAATAAAAAAAGGGCTTCATTCAAACACATCATTTGTGTTTGAGGGAGGCCATTGGCTTACGACAGGGACTACCGGATGCATGCAACACTTGTTATAGAAAGGGTTTAACGCAAGTATGTTTTTTAAACACAAAATAAGAGAAAGGTAGAAGAGAAATAACCTTAAGCATGGTAATTTTATTATTTGTAGGTATATTAAAAAAAATCTAGTTTTGTTTTTTATAATGATAAATTACCATAAATTTATTTTAATTTAGGATTTACTAAGTATTAAGAGGGATCAAATATTTTTTCTCTCTAAAAAAGTTTGCATTTCTTTGTGATTGGTAGATCCGAAATTAAAATAAACCTAAGTTGATTCACTTTCTCTTTTTAAATAAGCTCATTTCCACATGAATACAAGGATCATACTATCGGTAATTTTTATTTTTATTTTATTATTTTTACTTTTTGATTTATTTTGACCAAATTAGAATGTTTAAATTGCATTATATTAATGTTTGTATTACATTACATTACATTAATCTTTTTATTTAATTTTATGTTTTGTTTTATTTAATTTTATATTATTTTTATTTTTATGTAATTTGACTTAAGTGAAAATGTTAAACATTACATTACAATATCTCTACCATTAATGTTAAACATTACATTACAATATATCTACCATATTGCTCTAGAGAAGGCCTCTCAACTTGATTAAATATTACTTACATTTATACTACTCGATTAAATATACTTACATTTATGTGAGAAATGCAAATTCAGAAATTTGAACTTGAACTTTTAATAAGTATTTTTTTTATGGCACATATTAGTTTTAATAAAATAAATATGAATTTGAAATTAATACCTAATTGTGAAACTTAAATAGTGGGTTTGTAATTTAAAAAATTAGTTTAATTTTGTAATTTACAATTAATTCAAATCTCTTCCGGAAAATTCACATACTAGCTTATTAGACCCACGAACCACTTGCTAGTTATTAGAAATTTAAATTTGGTTGAGTTTTTACGGATTTTTTTTTTTAAATTAAATTTGTAGTAATTAATTTTAATACTAGATGAAAAATGATAAACTCACCCTATTGAAATTACCCCCAAGTTAAACTAAAATTCTAGTTATAAAAAAATATCTGATAAATTATCATTCTTCATCCAAATATTTTCAAAAGGATAAAATATCGCGCAAAAGTTTTATTTTTTATCATTATTCATCCAAATATTTCCAAAAGGGCAAAAAAACCCGCAAAATTTTCCATTAAAATGAAAAGAGAGTATCCATGAAAATGACAAAATGGAAAAACCACATGAAAATGGTTTACTTGGTCTACTTTTAAACAAATATAAATTAGAGACCTCACATTTGAATTTAAATGCCACTCTGACATTAGCCTACTTGTCAAGTTTATAGGAGATGCTTTTTTGTCTGGTTGTGGTTAGAGTGGTACCTCAATTAAGGCCAAGATTTAAGTTTAATTACTTTGATCATAAAAATATATTTTGGTATTGGTATTATTAGACTTTAAAATTCCTTTCTTTATTGATAACGTTATAAGATTTGGAACCTTGTGCCCCCTCCTACATAAGACGAAGGTTGTTTGAATATTTAATGGGAGGAATCATACCTTTTAGAACATTAAAGTCGTTAGGGTATATGCTAGGATAGGTGGGGAGATAAACATTATGGCGGAGAATCTCATCAAAGTCAACTCGGTTGAGCTCCTCAATTTTAACTTACAATTGCAAGCAACTGTAAGCTAACCAATTAGGGATACGCTAAAAGTTTTGCAAGGTAAGAAAGTTAATGGAGTTTTTTTTAACCTCCTCAATTTTAATGGTTGGAGTTAATGCTTACATTTTATATTTGAGATGTTGGTTTGAGATGGTTGAGAAATTCTCGCAATCTCTCTTTCAAAGTTAGGATTTGAGAAACTCTATATATTAGAGTAAACTCTGAATATAAAGTGTGTGTGTTGAGCGCATACACCTTTGTGTGAAATATGTGAGTGCTTTCAGCCATTCTTAACATGGTATCGGAGCTCAAGGTTAGATTTGAATTTCCCTGAAACGTGGCTGAGGTTTTTGAGTGAAAAATTGTCATTGAACATGTTGCAAGATTGAGATTTGATGAGAGCCACGGACACGAGAATCCATTGCGCTGAAGGAAAAGCGAGGCCCTTTATGTAGCGTTGCTGGATCAATTATGAAGAATGTGGGTGAAGTGACGGAGAGCGAATGGATCTGTTGATTCAAACAATTGCTTCCTATGTGTGAAGTAGATATGTCGATTCAAACAACCGGTCCCTCCATGAGAAGTAACGAAGGGCCACCATATGCATGGAAATCCATTCTTTGTGCACTGTCTTGTTGAAGGACTCAAAAACGACATCGCAACTATTATGTTGGACAACGTAGGGATTTCATAGTCTCCTTCTAGAAGTCTATGTTTGGAAGTCGTTTCTCCCTTGTTTTAAATGAACTATCATTTAAAATGGGATCGGAGAAGCTTGTTGTCAGCTATAGGAGATTAAAGGCTACATTGGAGACTGGTGTGCTGGAGGTTCGTTGTCGTCATCATGAGTTAGAATAAGTCATGGAGCATTGACTGTTTTCTTTCCACGAGTTCACTGTGCAATGCTGTTTTGTTTTGTATTGTTCGAATATCCTCCGAGACATGCCACTTTCACAAAGCACAAAAGCATTTTTTTAATTGCAAAAAGGTACCTCTAGGTTGAAGTTTAAACAGGTATTTTTTTAATAGCCTTCTTTGATCATGGAGTTTATGGTTTTAGAAAAATTCAGTTGTGCAAATTTCCCTTCATGGAAAGTAAAAATTCAAATGCAATTAATGAAGAAAAATCTGTGGGGCATAGTGAATGGTTCAGAAGTAGCACCTACGGATGCTAAACAATTAATTGAATGGCAAAATAGAGATGACAAAGTTAAGTCCATTATTGGACTTGCTTTCAGATTCACAATTACATCTTGTAGATCTCACTAAACCATCTAAGGAAATGTGGGAACATTTGACTCATCTATTTGGTGTAAAAGCTACAAATGAAAAATTTTCCATACTATTGCAATTATTTAGCCTGAAAATGAATGAAGAGACATCTATGTCCACTCATGTAAACAATTTAATGTCTCTTATAAGGCAATTAGCTAAAGCAGGTGCCAAGGTGGAGGATGAAGATGCTAAAGCAATATTACTAAATAGTCTTCCTTCAAGTTATAGTAATGTTGTCTTCACTTTAAGTCAAATGTCTTCACAAAAATTGCATGAGACAATTGTAGCATTTCTCGTAGAACAAAAGAGACTAAAACCAGAGGATACGGAAGAGAACTCTCCAATAGAAAACACATTGTTTACAGAGACAAGGATGAAAAGAAAAATGCAAACAAAAGTGAAATTGAATGCTATTATTGCAGGAAAATTGGGCATACATTGTGGAATTGTAGAAGTCGTGCCAGTGGTCTGTTAAAAGGGAAAGAATCAACAAATATAGCTAAAGATGAATATCCATTGAATTATGATGATGAATTCAATGAATAATTTGAACCTCTTAAACTTTTTTAGAACAGCTCAGTGAAAAGGCTCAATATGGATGGTTGTCCAGATAGTACAGTAGTTGCAGATCTTGGGAAGAATCCCTCATTCATTGAAGACATGGGAGTGGTCTTCTAATGAGGTTATGCAACAGCTTGGGATGATGTTCATTAATTGACTTTAGGAGGTCCTTGATTCGAGAGTTCAAAAGTCGAACTCGGGAATCCAACTTGTTGACTACACCTTTACGAGCGTTATGAGGCAACTTGATGGAGTCTTTACTAATAAGTTGTAAACCAGTTAAAGAATGGTTGTGTATTTTGTTGTTTGTGGATGATTTCAATAAATTCACGTAATGTAAGCATTAAGAGGGGATGTTGGATTTAATGCTTACATCCTATATTTGAAATGTTGGTTTGAGATGGTTGAGAAATTCTCTCAACCTCTCCTTCTAAGTTATGAATAAATTAGATCAGAGAAACTCTATATATTAGAGTAATCTCTAAATGTAAAGTGTGTGTGTGTTGATTGCATACACCTTTGTGTGAAATATATGAGTGCTTTCAGCCATTCTTAACATTAACTTACAATTGCAAGCTAACCAAGTTAGGGATACACTAAAAGTTTTGCAAGGTAAGAAAGTTAATGGAATTTCTTAGGCTAGGAAGGTTAAAAGGACCATGGCTTAGATCTAAAATCCATTAGGTTAAAGAAGGGGATAATAACATTATATTATTCTTTCAAACCATCCTAGAAGTATTAGGATGAAAGCATTTTTGTTCTCCAAAGTTAGGCAATTAACCATAAATTGAGAAATATTAAGGCTTTTTCTCCTCTTACAAAGAATTGTTCAATGCTTACCTTTAAATCACTTAAAAGTTGCCTAAATCGAAGCTCTCCTTTAAAGAAAGGAATACTTATAAAGTCGACCTCTATTTATAGAGTTCATTATTACCTTGGATAGTTTATGGTTGTCTATGTTCACTTCTTTATCATTTTTATAAAGCTATGTAAGACTTTATTAGCTATGCGTTGGTAAAGTTGCATAAATCTAAGCTCTCCTTTAAAGAAAGGAATGCCTGTAAAGTCAACCTTTATTTATAGGAGTTTATTAGTACCTAGGATAGTTAATGATAAGGTTGTTGGTGTTTATGGTCACTTCTTTAACATTTTTATAAAGCTATGTGGGACTCTATTAGCTATGCCTTGGTTAAAGTCCACACTGAATTCCTTTAGGATAATTCATTAGACATCATGATCAATCAAGAAAATATAATGTTAATTAAAAAATAGGTATTTTAAATTAATTCTCAATTTTTTGTAAATTATTGTGGATATTTCACACTAATATTTTGTCACAACATATGTTATAGCTTTTTGTTGAAAATGCGGCAAGAAAATCTAGTTTTGACTTTGTCTTGGTAAAACTAGATTAAAATTTGAATTTCTATTTCAACGAAATACTTGGAGGTAGTTAATTGAGGTGACATGGCTCTTGTCACTCAATTAACTCAGTAAATTCGAATTGGAGACACTTGAGTTCAGTTCTACATGATTGATTTCTAATTTGTAGCAATCTATTTCAGGTAATTTGAGTTATTATCAGTTTAACTAGTTCTAACTGTTAGAAAAACTAGTGGAAGTGGAAATTCAACCACACTCAATGATCAACCAGTTAACTAATCAATCAACCCAAAATAATTGTTGCATGCAGAGAATTCAAGTTACCCAGTTGAGATGGAGATTCCAAGGCAGTGTACTATCAGTTGTAGCATATTCCCATGTGGACAGGTCGTGCATGCAGTCGGAGATTGAGCTAAGGCTATTGCACAATCCCTTGGTGTGAAATTCCTATAAAATAGGGGCAATTTCCCAAGGAAACAACGTAAGGAATATGAGCTTGGGAAGGCCTGAAATTGGCTAAGTGTTGGGCCAGGTTCAGTCAGTCAGGTAGAGAGATAATCTATACACTTGCAGGGTGTGCGCAGGCTTGAGCAAGCATTGTATTTGTTATCACTTACTGTAAAACTTTTCGAATGGTGCCAAATGACATCAAAAGAATACCAAATAACAGAGAATATTGCAATCATCTTCCAAACCACAGAAGGAATCAATGCCTACATCGGACCCTCCCTAGTAGAAAGTGCTATGAACAAGATTTCCAATGACATGTGGAAGTCCAAAAATGGACTCCTCGATCAAAAGAGATGACATGCTAAAGTTTCAAGGATTAAAGACTCAGAAGGGAAAGAATATTGGAGGTCCAGAATATCGGTGATCGCAACATTAGAGCATTAGGCATATCGGCGCATCACATATCGAAGGTCCAGAGATATCGACGATCACATATCAGACGTTTGGAGGTATCGGTTCATCGCAACATCGTAGTCAGGCATATCGGTGACCGAAGAATCAAAACTTCTAAACATGAGAACCTTTTAGAAATTTGTGATATGGATGAAGTGTCAATAGTGTTAAAAACCATCGGGAACGCCGGTAAAGGATTAACAAAGGATTTCATTGTAAACCCGAAGGTGGGCGGGCCCTTTTCTCTCTCCTCTAACAATATATGTGGTGCCATATGATTGGTCCCTATAAGCTACAGTGTCATCTTACGTCAGTGTGACATGGCGTAGTAAAGGACACGTGGCAAGTAGTTTTAGCATTTTGAGGGGGCCTAAGGGGACAAACCTGGGTGACACGTGTCACCACTCATGAGGTGCCATGTGGACCAATGACATCATAATGGAGGTTGGCGTATTAGAGGTTGAGGATGTCGGCATTTTGTAACACTTGATACTTTAAAAAGTTTCGATACGGTGGCTCCGATATTGGGCTGGCACCACGGTTGCAAAGACTCAAAGAACCGAGGGTGTTAAGCACTTAACAAGGAAAAATAGCCCCCAGAAGGATAAAAAATGCTCTAGAACCTCAAGGCTAAGTGGAAGGTCACAACACTCGGCCTTATGGCGAGAAATGCGGGAAGGGATAAGCGGAAGGAGCTCATCATATCGAAGGTCAACAATCGAAAGATTAGAATACTGCACCACTATGAAGATTGCAATATGGAATTTCTCCGATAAGCACGGTACATAGAGTTAAAGGCGTATGGGTCAGTGGTTGCAAGATTGAATGTGGGAACAAAGGAGTTGGTCTCAGGAGTAATGGCGACTGTAAAAGATCGTTGTGTCAAGGCAGCAAGGACCATGATCCACCGGAAAGAGTGTTGGGTCTGCCTTGAAGTGATACAAATCATCTTTGTGCTCTGATGCACATCTTCAGTGAGATAAAGGGAGGTATGGGACTTAGGAATTAGTGTGTAAGTCACCTAAGAATTAATTTCTCAGCATGGAGCTCCACGCAACCATGCAATGAAATATTTCCAGGTTGATTTGTGTTTCTGCACTATGACAAGAAATCAACAATTGATGGCTCTTAGCTCCAGAAAGTGGGGAATTCAAGTAGTTAAGGCGAAAATGACAGGTGACACTATTGAGTAATAGAGGAGGAACATTATGGTAAAGGCATGTCCTAATCAGAGGTGATCACAAGAATTGGCATGGAGATATTTTTTTATGGTCATCATTTAGTTTTCCCATGTTTTTTTATTTTGTACTTTGTTGCATTTTAAAGAAGCAACCAAATCTATTGTAATCATTTTGGGCAGCAAAGCCATCACACACCGAGACAACTAGTCAATCAGACAGCTGGACCGTGATTGAGATATTTTGTAACGATTGTTCAAAGCTCCCCTGTCCTTATAAATAGAGGGAAGAAACACTTAAACCTGGTTCAAAATTTTTGGAAAGAACTACTGGAAAGGGCATTTCCCTATTTTCATGAAGATAATGTTATGAATCTCGATGTATGTATGTTTCTCAAAAGATTAATGCAAGATTTCTGGTGATTCCAACTTGTTGGATTGCAATATGTTCATCTCCCTTTTTGTTTTCATATATGTTAAATATTCTTCTCAAATTTCATGTCACATAGCTACTAGACATATTTTCCATCAAGTTATTGATGGAAAATGCTTATAAAAGATTCAATTTGATCAAGTTATTAAGGGATAATGTGTGTATTGATGTGTAAATTAAGTCTTTAAAAAACGCTCCATGTATCTTAACATTCCTCTCGTTTTTCTTTGAATCCAGATATATAATTGTTAAAGTTTAAGATTTGTATGATGGATTTCTCCTCTATTGTCTTCTACCATTACACCTATCTTAACAACTGATTTGTTGCAAGATCTCAATTTGATTTGGCCACCACTAATCGAGGATCATTTCTTGTGTATTCCTTCATGTACGTTGGTTCATACATTGTATCTTTATGAATGGTTCTTAATCAACCTTATTTGAATTACATGTAGAAAACTATGGTGCTATAAGTCTTTAAGATAAATTTGACAACACGAATTAAGATGTCCTAGGCACTGGTATCCTATCAACCTAGAGGTTGTCTCTAGGAGTGACAAAATCTTTCTGACACCGTTGTTGGGGAATGAATCATAATATTTTCCCCTGAGTACGAAATTTTTTACATTCCATCTATCGGGTGAGCAAGGGAAGTGTGGGTTAAAGATCTCTCACCTTGACGACTCCATAGTTTGAATATTACTATAAAAACCTTGGTGACTCCATTGCCTATATCCTTATTGGGTTGTCATGGCTTTCAAGAGGCTTCATACTTGCTTTGATGCTAAATAATAGAAAACTTCCCCTACATCTGAACTTGAGATCACTCACCTAAAGTGGTTTTCAAAATGGCCATTCTTGCATTCTTGGCCAACAAATTTGCCCCACTGGATTTTTCTTTTGTTGTTGGTTATCCCCATCATGTCCCTTCAGTTCATGAATGGTATACCTATTTTCCTAGATTTAGTGGAAATATAGATAGAACATCAGACCGACACCCCAAGTATTTTCATGGATGCATGGAACAACTGGGTATTGTTTTTGAAGATGTGATAATGAAATTGTTCATGTATTCTTTAGATGAAGATGCTAGAGTTTGGTACTGAACAATACCTCATGGCAGCATATCTTCCTTAAAGATATTTCACATAGAATTTAATCTTTTTTGCAAAAGATTATATCCACCGAGTGCTCTGTTTGAATATTGTTGTGCACATTTTAATGTTGAAAATATTTTTGAGGTTAATAATCCTGCTGAAGATGTTTGTGGGGCTCAACTCCAAGAAAACATATACTTGCATCAAGAAGCATCACCTAACGATCAAGAAAGGGAAGAGGGAGACATTATCAAGCTACAAATAGACCCTTGAAGATCTTATTCTACCAAATTGATGATTCTCCTTCTTATGATTCGTATGACTCCAATGGGATGTTGAGCAATGTAGGAATACAACAGTCCCAGTCATGGGAAGTTGCACAAAAAGAGGAGGCCCACCAAGAGGTTAATAAAGAGGCTCCAGTTTATGATCCACATCATTCAAATGGAGAACAAGTTCAGGAAGATGATATTAAATTCGATAAATATTCTTTGATCTATGATTCAGGTGATTTAGAGGAGGATGATATTGTTGCAAACTTTCAAAGAGATCTGCTTACAAGAAAGTGGGGAGAAGATTACCAACAATAATTCCTTCGAGAGCAACCCATAGTGGAAGAGCCAAGCAATGTCGGTGGCTGCCTGTTATAGAAAGATTCATCCTTGGAAATTGTTCAAGAAAGGGAGACAACCACAAATTTTTCTCATTAGTTCCATGATCTAGTAGCTGACTATATGGCATATTTCTTTGGTCAGCAACCGATCTCAACTATGGGGTATGTATTTGATGCCAGACTAAGCCACATATACCCCAATGATGCAGCCTAAGCCGCATATACCCATAGTATGCATATAAAATTGCATATCATATACATGTGTCCCAGGAATTCGAAAATTCCATACTTAGGAAACCTTCCATAAATCAAGGTTTAAGGCTCCTTAAATAAACTCTATGCGGAAACATCCATTTAACTATCCACAGGTTTCGATTTTGGGTTATTCTCACCTTCGGTGCTTATCAAACATACCTTGGTCTTTAGACTTTGGTTAAAACTCAAACTTAACCCATAATACATTAATCCTGCTTATTTCTATTATAATTTATATATAATAGAAATATTTCATAATCCACACTTAAAACCTTACCTTTTTTCCATTCTTCAAACCTTAGTACATATATCGAGGCTCTCCTTAGTAGGTTAAATCTCCGCTGTCGATCTCGCTCTTCAATCTGACGGTTATCGTGTCACTCGATTGCTAACTAGCTTAGTCGATCTCCACCGTTGATCTGTCTCATCCGATCCAACGGCTATCGCGTTGTCCACTTGCCAACTAGCCCGGACAATCTCCACTGTTGATCGATCCCGCTCGATCCAATGACTATCTCGCAATCTCGCATGAAATCTTGCACGACTATTATTCGATCGAGAGCACGCGAGAAAAGTGGTTTTCTCTCTCGATCATATGCTACGTGTCAACCGCTAAAGGTAATCGCGTGAAATTTTGAAAGACCGGTTACCACCTTTAGGGCACGCGAGAAACTACTTACCACCCTTTCAAGACCGCTCCATCATTCTGAATGTTTTCTATTCTTCTGTCAACAGGTAACTTTAATCTCCACCATTCATCTTCTTGACTTTATTTTGCGCGACTTAATCCTGGCCGTCTATCTCCCTCGCTCTCGTTCATTGATTTGACTGATCCAGCGGCTGTGCCTTGCCATTATATTCTTCTGTAATCACCATGAAATAGTCTTCTTGCTTCTCTGTCTGTGTGTGAAACTGTGACACCCTTCTCTGCACTTCTTCTATGATTCTACACACCTGCAACCTATGTTACGCAAAATTACTCTAATTCACACACAAACTATAATTCACATCACACGAACTCAGAAATCGAGTTATTTGTATTAATAAACAAACGTTTACATAGGAATTTCTTCCTCGGAATGATTTGCAATATCATTGGCCTTTCCTTTCTACCCGTAGGCTTACAGTCTAATTCTAACTCTAACTAATTGACTAACTGACTAATTCTGGTTCCTGACTGCCTGACTCTATTGGTTTACATTTATACAAAAGGTTTTGTTAACTAATTCGGGTTCAGATCCTTAATCTGCGGAACTAAATCCCGAATATCCTCTAAGTCCACTTTTGACTCCACTAATCCCTAAGAATCCTCTCTAGTTCCACGAATCATGACACCAGTTTCTAGTCTAAGACTTACAATTGATTTCCAAATCTCTCAATCCCCACTAATCACTCATGTTCTCCTACATTCGAGAGCATTTACAAATATCCTCACAATATCTAATTAATTCATATTCCAACCACTCAAAACATTAATAATTACATACATAGGAATCCAACTTCCTTGAAAACACAAGACCCCCTAAGTGAACTAGAATAAAACGAAATTGCTGAGCTGTATACTCCTGCATCAGACTCCCAAGGTTAAAATAATCATGATCTCCTGATCATGTGCTTCCAACCTTTATCTTCCTGGATCCCATACTTTGTTATGTAATTTGTCTTTGGTTGTTGTTGTTGTTTGTTGATGTTCTCCAGGTTTCCACACTTTATGTTGCTTTGCCCCACTAGCCATGCTTTCACAGCCTATTTCTATCTTTCTCTTATTGTTGTTTCTTGGCCTTCTTACTATTGATTTCTTTTGAGGAACCTTCATCATCAATGTTATCATTCTTTCAATCACTATGTCCAATTTATCTTCTGACTGATAATTACTTTGCCATTTGTTGTTGTACTCTGTCCACTCATCTTCAAACTGTTGTTTAATGTCTTCTTTTTGAAGTTGTTGGATTCTTACTACTGCCCTTTCATCCTTACCCTCTTGTTGCTATCCAAACAACCTCTGTTCAATATCTATAAATTTACTTTCAAAATGTAAATTGTCCTCCAATTTCCTTTGTACTTGATTCCCCTCATATAAATCACTATGTTGTTCATCAATTCCAACATCTTTTCCTTCCTCTTCTTTGATAACCCTCAGTAATTGTCCTTCACTTCCTTGACTGATTCTGACAATCAGTTTAACTTCTTCAAGCATGGTATCTTCATGCTTTTCATCTTCCTCATCAACATGTCTGTCCTTGCAACTTCCAGTATTCTTAAGTTTTAAAACTGACTCTTCAACTTGAAACATGTTTGTCTCATTTTCATCAAATCCTATAATCATAAAACAATTATCAGAATTAAAAACATAAGGTCTCATTACCTTTTCCTTCTCTGACAACATCTCAGTATGCTGCTCTGATTTTTCCTCCTCTATCAGCACATCGGTATGCTCATTCAACTTCTCTAAAGGACTCTTGAGACTGTTAGCAAATCTCTCTACCACACCATCTGCTTCAATGATGTCTTTATGCTCTTGTCCACTATAGTGAACTCCTTTGTCTGCAATCACTATGTCATACTCTCATTTTTCAAGCAAATATTCCAGCAATTCAATTTCTCTTTGACACTTCATAAGTACTTCATCATCACTTATAATTCCTGCATTTATACACAAATTTTTAGTTTGAAAATTACAAGGTTCAACAGTCTCAATTGTTGCTTCACATATCAACTCTTCAGATTGAATCTCATCTCCTTCTTTCACAAGAAATTGTTCCTGTGTTGTAACAGCTTCAAACATTAATGTATTACTAAATTCTTTCTACTGCAATAATTCACAACTTTTCCCATTTAAGAGACATTCTCCATCTTTCTTTACTTCAGAGTATTCATCTTCTGAAATATACTCTTCTATACTTTTGACAGCTTCCAAAGACTGTTCATCCTCTACAAAACCTTCTTTTGTTATTGACCAATCATTAGATTTCCTTTCTCCCTTTGCTAAATATGTTGCATAGTATTCTTCTTTCTTAACATCTTTCAGTAGATGTCCTTCTTCTTCAATACATTTTTCCTTGTTGTCTCTCTGTAAACCTTCTTCAAGAGCTATCCTTGCCTCATCATCTGCATTAATATTCTCCTGCATTTGTCCTTCATCAATAACATTAATAAAATTCATTAGATTACCTCTCCGAGACAATATTCCTTCATTCTTCATCAGAATAAGATCCTGATCTTCCATCTCTATGACAACTTCAAATGACTATCTTCTCTTATTAAATAACTCATCCATAGACTCTTTCTACTGTAACCAGTCAAATTCTTCCTCTTCTGAGAAATTTCCTTTGTCACTTTTTACTTCAATATCTTCATCCATTCTGAAGACATCTTTACAAAGTTGCTTTTCTCTTGCAATACCTGCAATCATACACAAATTATCAGTTTTAAAAACATAAGACCTTGTGGTCTCACTTGATGCTTCATTCATCATATCTCCTTGTTGTCTTGAATTATTCATAATATCTTCCACAGATCTCCAGTCTTCATCTTCACCCAGAACTTCACCCTGTTCTGCTTCACAAATGGAAACTTCCATTTCCAACTCAGCTTCTCTGAGTTCTTCCACCAGTCACTTCACTTGCTTCTATTGTAGCCTTCTCTGTAACTTAGACCACTTCACTACCTTTTTCCTCAAGACCCAACCTTGTCTTTGGTTTTCCTCTAGTATCATCCTTAATACATTGAGTTGTTCTTTTAACTCCGCAATCTCCTTGTCACGCTCCTCTTGACTCATTCTCTTTACATTTGCCTTGGCATCCTCCTTTTTCACTTTTCTTCTACTGTGGTCTTCCTCAGAACCTCTGTTATCTCTGTTTTGACTATCAATAATCATCTTCTTCTCTATCTTCATGAGTTCCTCACTCACTTACTATGAGCTGCATTAAAGCCTCTACAACAGCAAGTCCTCCCTACTGCCACTTACCTCACCAAGCTCTCCTCTGTACTTGGTCTTTTGGCAAGCACTTGGTTCTCTATTCTCTGGAGCCTCTTTGAGCAGTTCTCTCTACTCCTTCTAGGCTTCAACTCATCTGCACCTCTTAAGAACACAATTGTCCTCTTGTATTTCAATCACAATGAAATACTAGGTTCTGGCCACCTCTACTTTCACTCAGAAATTCTTAACAACTTTCTTCATCCCTTAGAAATTCTACCCACAAATATTTTACTTACTCTATCCATGGATAAACTTCGTTTGTGTGAAATAGAACCCACCTATGCGCTTGTTCCCAACTAATGCCATCCAGTTATGAAGGAATTGGAGAAGGTAATGGCTTCCCATCAAGGATAACTTCTTAAACTTCCTCATCCCACGATTCATTTTGACCATGTGTGGATCCAATAACTTCCATGCCTTTCAAGTACCCTCCATAAAGCTTTATTGATTCCTCCAAAGTATAGCTTTCAGCAATGCATCCTTCAGGCCTATTTTTGTGTTTAACATAACTCTTATATACTTTTATGTTCCTACAAAATGAAAAAAAGAGAATTAAGTAATTTCAAAAGCTTTAAAAACAAATAATCTTGTTGTTGTGCTTGATAAAAAGTAAAGTTTCACGTACCTCTCAAAGGGGTTCATCCATCTATATGCAACCAGGCCACAATATCGAAGCTCACATACCAAATGTACATTCAAATGCAACATTATATTGAAGAATGAAGGAGTAAAGTACTTTTCAATAAAGCACAATGTCTCCACAATATCATTTTCCAACTTGTCAAAACTCTCTACTGAAATTGATTTTGCACAAATTTTCCTATAAAAGTGAATGGAAAGCTCCCCAAATGTGTGGTCTTGAGGGCAAAGTATGTAAGAATTTGATTGAAGGTGAACATTAAAATGGCATTTTTGAATAATGGTAATGGACTTGAGAGAGGAATTGGCATCCACACTTAACCTTGGAAATTATGGGTTCACTTCAAGCAGTATTTCATTTCCTCAAAATTAAGATACAAGCATCACTATATTTGGCATCACTATATTAGAAATGCCTCGTTATACCTCTGTCCATGATATCTTCAGCATATTCATTCTTCTATGGTCTATGACTCATCAAAATGGATCTATAATGGTGTGGCAGTAACTCATTATGACCACATATCACCTCTATATGCACCTTCTCGACAAGTCTGTTCAAACCCAGATGTGATTCTTTAAGGCTCATATTTTTCTAAGGTATGTCTTATCTAAGTCTTGTATGTATCCTCCAGACCTGCACTCTATACATTGTTAATTGCAATTCTCGGTTGTCCTATATTAGCCATGACACAGTGAATAAGGTATTAGCGATGTATATGTCATATGGACAGTAACACTAAACAAAACTCATAATAGTGACTTAAATTCTGGACAGTAATATATTTTAACCTCATAAATTCTAATGTCAGTGACTTTCCTAGATGAGGGCAGTAAGATATATGGAGACTAATGCAGCGATAAGAATATGTGCTTATAGTATTAATCTTGCACTTCCTACAGTGACCTGATCAACACACACACACACACATATATATATATTCAAAATTCAAACTACTTAGATCGGGTGAGTCAACCTTGGATATGTTTATTTACATTAGGTTCATTGTGATCCTAGAAATAGACCTCAATAAATGTTTGGTCACAAGCAGTGGAAGCATTTGAATTTTGCAAAGACAATCCTCTCTTAGTTTGAGGATAATTAGTCTCCCTGAAATATTGTATACCCAGCATCAAGTAGCATAATAGGAATTATCTTGAAGTCATCTCTCAAGAAGAAGTAGTCCTCCTGGAAGTTTGCAAGACCTGAAGTTATCATAAAAAAAAAAATCATGAGCAGTGATCTTTCGTGGTTCCCTCACAATTATATGTACGTGGTATTTTTCTATGTATGTCACCTCAAGCTCACCACTATTTATGGTCCAACATTAAGCATGACATCAATACTTATTAGTAGTACTGGTGATACATTACAATACCTATAAATTGATGACAACGTTACAGTCTTGTTCACAATTGAAGTTATGAACAAGATAGATATGAACTCTGGAAAGCTTGATTGTCATCCTTTCAAAGGTTATATTCTATAAAGAAGTTATAGGGATCTCTCAGCTAATGAGTTAATAATTGGGCTAATAAGATATTGAAGCTTCTGTCTTCAGCAAAGAACACATGATCCTAAATTTAGCATGGTATCAGAGCCAAGTTGAGGACAAGCCCAAGCAGTAGTGAACATAATTATGACAAGTCTCCGTGGCCAAGTAATCATCCTGGAGATAGAGTTGTTGCCCCCCTAAAAGACTACACTACACGTGAAGTAGCTCTATCAAGTATTCAATCTCTGCAGCCTTGTTGACATAGATATTCACTTGTTCTGAAATTTCAATGCAATTTTGAAGTGGACAGGCCGAAGTGTTAATCACTGTTTTGGGTTTATTTTTTTTTCTTTTTTTTTGATCTGGTTTACTCGATGGGCTATTTCAGACTTCTGGACACACACTTCTTTGTTCTCTGTGGTATGGCTCGAACCCTTATCCAAGGAAGTCTACTGTGCAAAGATAACTTAATTTCTAGAAGTTGGCTTGTATATAATGCAACACTAATTTACATTCATGTATGCTAATACTTCTAACTCCAACAATTGTTTGGCATACACACCAATTTGCAAACCTAAGTTCTAACATCCGTATTCAATCTCTGTTCCAGAACTCATATACTTCTAAATGATCTCGGGCACACTAGTTTCATTCTTGTGAAGTCCTCTGTCATGACAATGTTTCACTCAAGTGTTTTGATGCTTACCTTCTGATATAAATTTATGAGGCCAACACTATCTAAGTATTTTTTTGGAATTTGCATACTTGATAAGGTGTTGAAAAGTGTTATGTTGAAAATAGACCTTGAGGATCTAGACACAACCTTAGCTTTGTGGCATCAAATGCAAGAAACATTTCGGTTTTACGTATTGTGTACAAATATGTGGCGTATTCCTTAATTAATACAACAGGTCATATCCCTCATATAGAGACCTATAACACAAGTTTGGTTGACCTAAGCGTATAACTAAGTGCGTATGAGTCAGCTAGTTTAGTGATTATGATTTGATCTAAGGATTCGGTCTCTGTATATGTTGGTGCAGAGAATCTGAAGATCGTGGTTTATTTGATGTGAACTTTGATTGCATTCAAATCAATTTTTGGGACATATTTCTAGAATTACTGATGTCACAAGGATATTGGTTCTCTTGTTCTTCGAGAGTGTAAGGTCATTATATGGTAGAGGGCTTTGAGACAGAATATGCATAGAATTAATTTTCTTGTAGGAATGAGTGCGCTTAATGCCCATAACATGTGATGAATGGTCAACATTCTGAGATCCTAACTCCTAAGTCCTAACCGGGAATGTTTCTTCTTTTTGAAGCTTAAGGAGCCAAGAGTAAACAGTCCCATTGATGCCAAGTTATATATGATCCAAGTTCCTTGAAGAAAATTCGTGCATATCCATGGGAGCTTGTAACAACAGCCATTTTTCCCTTTTAAAGGATCCTTATTTATGTTTCATATCACTGTAGGAGTGACAAGGACGTTGCCTTATTTGCAACAAGACGAACTACTCACTGATGATACATTGACAAAGATTTTTTACCTCAGATATGTCCTCTTGTAGGCATAACATTTTATAGAAATAGTCTTCTAGTGGGAAAGGATCACAAGGATCCTTGATGAGAAGGTTCTTCAATATATGGAAGAATCTTGGAAAGAGTATATTCCACTAGAAGTTTGCGGATGCAATATGGTATATTATGGAAGCAAGCATCAAAGAATTTTACTAGTTTGGTTGTAGCAGGAAGGCATAATTGAAGTATTTTATCATCTTGAGAAAGGAGCCACATCATAGACATTTTCTTCAAAGAAAGAGGTAGTTTGTGAAAGAAGTTGACTAGATGACAAAATGAAGGAAAGAGGTATGCACATATTTAGATAAGAGCTCTTCATTAGAAAGTATAATTCATGTATTCAGAGATATGGTAGGAAGAGTTGGATGCAGAAATATATTTGGAAGCATGTGCATAGTATGTCTTTTTTAAATACTAGATGAAATAAGGACTCTTCCATATGGGTACTCAATGTACAGAAGCATGACGGTTGTGCATAAAACTTGGTGATATTGATCAACATCTGATATGGTCTCTATTAGGGTCCTACATTCCATAGTAATCATGATTTGTTAATCTTTCAAGTCAATCAAGGTCAAAAGTCAAATTTTGGTCTATACTAGCAAAATTTTCCAAGTTATAAAGCAAAGATTATGAGTCACTGTATAGGTTTCATTGCTACTCCCACTCAAAAAATGAATATCATTTCATCATGGTAGGTCATATCCATATTTCGTGAGTCTTTGATTAATCATGGTCAGTCAAACCCTATCAATCATACTTGCACCTTCTTTCCTCAAAGATTGAGTCAAGATTCTGCTACTAGGATTTTTGTTGTGCTAACCCTTTTCCATGGTTCATAGCAAAGGCCTTCATTTTAAGCTTATACCTCCTTCATCATCCTTCACTGACCATTCTCCATCATTCCCCTCATCAAAAATATTTTCATTTCCTTATTTTACCAAAAACCCTAGAAATTTGTTGCGCTTTTACCCTAGGTTTGTGTTCTGACCTTTTCCTCCTTTTTCTCAATATTTTTGAGAAATTTCACTTCTAGTATTTTCCTAACACCCATACCTATCCCCCATATTTTTCCTATAATTTTTCCTCCCTCCCTTCCCTCTCATTCCCTTCCCCTAAGTTGCTACTCTTTTGCGCTGCGCTTTTACCTAGTCACCATGTTCTCGTCATATCTCTTAAACCTCACACCTGTTTTCCTTGAAATTTTTACAGGAGATGCATGTGGATGAAATGAAAACACCCACTCAATTTTAGCTTAAAATTATGCATGGTTTTCGAGAAATGAGGCATCGTCATCTATATCCATTTTGGGATTTTCTCGATTTTTGTGACTCTAACTCAGCTGAAATTTTTGTGGAGGTTCAGTATGATGATATTAACTTTATGTAAACATTTCATCCAATTTGGATTTTCTTTTTGGGATATTTCCCAGAATACAATTGCTACAGGAGAGTTGTTGTGCATTTGACTCTGTTTTTATCATCATTTTCAAAAGATATTTATGACCGAATGGAGATGAATTTTGGAAAAAAAGGAGGTTTTATTTAAGCATGGAACCAATCACAATAACCACCTTCATTTTTTGAATGAGTGTTATGGTTAAAGAGATATGATTTTGTCTTCATTGCTGCTCTTTTCGCTATGCTTCTGGACAATCAATTTTGGAGTCAAGTTTGAAGAGTCTAAAATGATGTTTTTGCATGGTTTAAAGGCTCCAGGGTGTAGTGGACATATCCAAGTTTCTTCACAGGTCTTTCACAACACTCAAAACCTCATTCAAGTCATCAAAATTTCAAGTCAACTATTTGTTGTGCTTCTCCTAGGATTTGTTGCGTTTCTGTGTGACCAACTACAAGCTTGGATTCTGAACAAATGGGAAAGTATTTTTGGAAATGGGAGGAGGTTTTTGTTCATGACATACCAAAAAGAAAAATTCTCTAATTTTTTACAAAATAGTTACTGTCTTGGAGTTACAGGTGGCACTTTAAGACCCATTTTTCACAATTTCGCGAGGCCAGAATTGCTGGCAGGGTTCTAGAACTTTTTGGATTTTGACTTGGTGGACCTCCAACTTGGCATGGTTAACCTAAAATATAATTGGATAATGAATTTTGAGGATTTTTCTATCATATCACATGATTAGATATTAAATAATCACATTTTTAGTTACTCAAAAACCAAACCCTAGATAGTAGGATATGCTAAAATTTTGAAAATATTTTATCCATGCATGCTAGGGAGTGTGAGGGCCAAGTGCAAGGGAAAAACAAGGGAGAACTCATTTCAAATGCATGGAAATTAATTGTGAGTGAGATCCAGGTGTGATATGGTGGGAGTAAAAAGGTATGCTAGCCAGTGCCAAGGCATCACAAGGGAGAACTAGGTCAAAATGCTTGGAAATGAAAAAATAAGAGTGCAGTGTGCCAAGGAGTGTCATCAAATTCCAGGTGTCCCAAAGACGAAGTGTGTTAGGATAAGTTCATAATAGTACTTGAAGGAGGCAAGCCTATGGTTGTGATAAGGTGTGTACAAAGTAGTTTCAGACAGAGGGAGAATTTGGGTTGGGCACAACATTGTTTTGTCAATGACTTGGTTGGGTTCCCAAGTCACAAAAAAAGTAAGGCTATCTGTGAGGGCATGACAGCTAGGGAGTTCCAAGTTGTTCCAGGGAACTCCAAGAAGTACAAAGACATGCTATATAGTTCAAAGGAATTTTTGGCATGCCAAGACATGCTAAGTTCTAAGGCATGCCAAGAAGTTCCAAATGCCAGGGTGTGGCGCCAACACATGCTAGGGAGTGTTAGGGCCAGGTTCCAAGGAAACACAAGGGAGAAATAGTTTCAAATGCATGGAAATAAATGAATAAGAGTGTGATAGAGAGTGTTAGCTAGCGAGTACGAGGTGTGATAAGTGTCAGGGAGTGTTAGGGAGTGCCAAAGCATGCCAAGAAATGCAGGCGATGCTAACACGTGCTACATAGTGCCAAGGGATTATTAGGCATGCCAAATTTTATGGCATGTCAAGATGTAAAATTTGTTGCATAGTTGTTTAATTTTATGACCACGGTTGGATGTGGGCCTTGTATTCGTAACTTGTTAAGTTGGATAAGTTGAAATTATACATGAGTAGCCTAAGATGAGTTATAGGAAGTTCTTATGTGAACAAGGCATAGCCTAGTTGCAATAATTGTAACTTGGTCAAGCTGTTGTTATAGTTGAGGCATGATTTTGCTGGGTTCCCATGTTGCAAAAAATGTAAGGGTAGTTGTGGGGAATGAAAAGGCATGCTAACACATGCTAGACATTTTTGTGGTATGATGGTTTGATTTAATTTTATGGTGTTATTTTTATTGTCCACTTTGCATAGCACAATTTTTCCTAGTTCATGTGTTGACTCATAGGAAAACTATATTCTTATGACTTGAGGGAAATGATACACACTAATTACTTCTTAACAAATTGACTGACTATAAACACTATGACCTTGGACACATAATGAAAAAGACTCCACAAAAATGGTCTTAAATCGTTATCTTTTGACAAAACATATGTAACAGGTACATAGCGTCATCAAAAACTCATTGGAGTGATCAATGATGATGAACATTTTTTGACCATCACCAAACGTAACCAAAAAGAGCATTGGTGAGGGTCAATAAAATATTGTCACTAGAAGTGTCATCAAAGAGAGAATTAGTGATGGGCCTTTAACGACTCTCACCAAAAGTGTCACCAAAGATAGAATTAGTGACAGGCCTTTAACGAACCTCACCAAAAGTGTCATTGAAAATGGCTTTGATGACAAACCTTAAAGGGCCATCACTATATACACTTACAACAACGTTTTTT